>OMLM01012021.1:18932-55576 GCA_900302695.1 Helostoma temminkii
CAGTCTCACACACACACACACGCGTGCGTGCACGCACACACACACACACACACACACACACACACACACACACACACACAGTCATGTCTCCCTATACTTGTGAGGATACTCATTGACATAACGCATTCCTTAGCCCTTTACGCTAACCCTATCCATCACAACTAATTGCGTATCCCTAACCGAAACCTAAACCTAAAACATAGTCTTAACCCCCAGAACTCTTTATGTAGTTGTTAGGACTGGCTAAAACATCCTCACGAGACCAAAATGTCCACACAAGACTTGTATTTAAACAAAATATGTGCCACAAGATAATAAAGACACGCGCTCACACATGCACACAGGCTATACTGGTTCTTTAAATGTTCTTTCTAAAACTTAAGTGTTGGGTGATGGACTGGAGCATTCGCAGGATGTTGCTGTTACTTGTCATTTGATTAATTCACACCCTGGATTGTGTTCATACAGCTTCAGATGTTTCACTGAGACACAGCATTTGGGAAGACACCTGAGATAGGTTAGCAAAGTGATTAATAGGAAAATGTATACATTCATATTTTTTGTTATTTACTGTTTAATTAATAATGGTCTCTGCAGTCATCCTGGCATTTCTGTGAGACTATACACAAATGGGCGAGGAATGTTGGGGTCACAATAACAGCACTAATATGCTGATATTCAACAAGTAGCATATTTCCAACTTTTATTTAACATATTAGCATCTTAATTAGCATTGAACACAAATCTCCTCTTAGGCTGATGGATAGAATATGTCTTTTGACATATACCAAAAATGATGACCTCATCCAAATTTTGATGAAAAAAAATCATTAAACAGTGTGAGCATAATTCATATGATCATACTGTCAAGTCAGTATATCCATTATATCCAGTAGTTGTCAAGACACACCAATCTCCACCCTGCTAATATGGCATACGTGAATAATGCAATGCTAAAACACAACACACACAAAAACATGTACTAAGCATTTCACTGCATATCGTACTGTGTATGACTGTGTATGTGACAAATAAAATTTGAATTTGAAATTTGAATTTGAACTGAATGCACTAAATTCCAATATTTTATGCTATTTCCTATGAAAACACATTAGTTAACTTTTCTTTGTGGTGTATTTTACCAACCAGAAACATTACAGACTAATTTCTTTATAGTGATTTATTGTGAGTAGACCTTTTAAAATTTGACAGTGAGTATTTGACATTATGCTTTTATTACACTATTTAGCTTCCCATTAATATTGTTTTTGATTAGAGCTAGAGAGAAACATTATATATAGTAATGCCTGTAATAACTCATTTGACTGAGTTGTTTCAGATTCTTAACCAACACATTAGTCATCACTTTCTACAGCTAATCAGTTAAACCAGTAACAGCAGAGAGCAGAGTGTGAACCAGAGGCTCCACCGCAGGTCACACTCCATGGCAAAGGCTGGGAGCCATTCACATATGCACATGCACACACACACACATGCACACACAATCAACACTGGGAAACACTGACATGAGGTCAAGACCTCCCCTGCAGCTGAGTTGATTAAACACTTCTCTACAACCCACACACTGCCCAATAAAAACTTCTGTGCTAAAGGATGATGACTGAGCTGCACTCACTGGGAGCATCACTGGCTCCAGGCTTCCGAGCGAGCCCAGCTCACCAAGTGAGACAAGGTACAACGCCCTGAAGCAGTGGCTCCACTTCCACCGACTTGCTGTGCCTTCGGGGAGCAATCAACCTGGCTTCATATAAGGAGGATAATGCCTGTTTGTACGTGTGTGTATATGTATGAATAAAATTTCCTTCACAGACCCTCCACTTGGAGGCAAAGGTTGCCTCTGAAGCATGGCACTGCATAATCCGGACCTGAATGAAGGCGGTGGTGGTGGTGGGGGGGATAAACATTCCTGGACAATGAGACTCTCCTTTACCCCCTGCTGTACTCATATCCACTTAAAATCTGCTTACCCACAATTCAGCACTGGCTCAAGTGAATACATCCCCCCTAGAAGAAATGCAGTGCCACTACAGAATATAATATCCTCACTCCTAAAAGCCACAAGTGTCAGCAATGGCTCAGATACAACCCTTGTGGACCCTTATTAAGCACATTACATTCGATGCAACTGGTATTAATATACTTTAATAAGGTCTGTTTTTGATTAATTCTCCTTTAAAGCGGTAATAACGCAGCTACTAGGCACGTATAAAAATTGAATGAATGGCGTAAGGTTGCCAAAGAGTCAGAAGGGGGAAAATAAGAATCCTTATGGATTTGTCCTCACCAGCTGGCTCTTGAGTCCAATATAATGGTTGTGCCCATGGCTCTCAGAGCACCAGTAAGAGGGAATATTTGCCCAGTCTGTAATGCATTTAAGGTGCACATTATGATTCAGTCCAGGTCATAAAGCCCTTGCATGTCACATCCTGAGTGGAAGGACAGAGCTGCTCTGCCTATATTCCCCTGAAGTGAACAGGGACAATGGCTTTGTGTTATATTTGAATGTCAGTGTAAAAGGGAAAGCCAGGCATTTCAGGGGAATGTGGGGTTAAATAAGCCAAAAAAAATACTTACAGCCCCCATAGGAAACACCACACCAGGTCCATATAGAAGGCCTGTATGCTCCATGTAATGGATGGTGATAAAAAATCTTTCCTCTACTTTGGTGTTTCACTGCACCTGCTATTATGTAGCGACAAAACTCCACCTTAGGAAGTGACTCATAAATATTCCCCCATTTTTTGTCCACAAATGAAAAAAGTATCGAACATATAATTTTAATATAAATGCACAAGGTGAACATTAAGAACGTAAATCTGTTCTCTTTCCTGTCCAGTAAGGTCCAAGACAGATGTGGAGGAGCTTGATTATTGGCAAAGATTTAGCAGCATAGTTCCAGTGCAGGTCAAAATCCTTTTTTTGTGTTTTGTGTTTGATCCATCTTGAAAGGGAAAGAAAGTAACTGTCACAGAAGATTAGATTTTATTGAAAAACACATTTATATTTGAGATTAACTTGTTACTTAGCAACTCCAAATGAAGCGGAAATCTGAATTTAAAGTCGATGTTGGATTGCACTGTTGCAATTAGGAACGAGTTCAGTTGTAAAAGTCACTCATTAATGCCGCCAGTTAGAGGGCTTGTACACACCATGATGGCCTACATATGGCAAATTGTTAAAAATATTAAGATCTGCTTGTCCTTTGACACCACTATGTTCCTACTCATTGCTGTTTTGATCCGAGCCAAACACCACGTCTAAACCATATGAAAATTAATGATTCCAGATTTCCCACAACTCACTGGGCATGCGATGGCTCATTATTCTGTTATTAAAAACAGCAAATTATTGCAACATTTATTATCCCGGGCAATCTTATTTGCCCCACTAATGTCATAACTTCCATTTCTGCCATCTGCCTTTGGAACAAATGTGTCACATGTGCCACAAATGCCACAACTGCGCACTCACAGTAAGCTACAGTGTTGACCAGAGGTGCCTGATCGTTTTCTTTTATCCTCTTACTGTCTTGTGAGGTACATAGAGTGTGTACAATGGATACGCTTATGAGCCATAAAACATGCTTTAAAGGCACAGACTGCTATCAGCGATCTATACAGTGTAGAGCCTCCTGGGTCATTTCCTGTCAGTGGTTTCACTTGTTGTGCCTTTGAAGCAGGCTTTAATAATAGGACCCAACAGAACTAATGAAAATGCTCTCTGTCAGATTAAAAGGGAGCTTCAGTCTCAGCCACCTAACCACATTGAGAATAAACATTAAAACACACACACAGACACACATACAGCGCACACAGTTTACAGAAGTGGTTTACACTGGGAGGACCATTCCGTCTGATGTGTGGATGACTGCTAACCCTCTTAACAACACTGAGAATACCATCAGTGTCCTGTTTTGCAAAGCAGCAGAAGTGAATGAATGGACTGCTGTCAAAGAGAAAAGGTGAGGCGATATAAACAAACCCATTCATCTCATTCTATTTGTACCCCTTTCTTTTTCCATTCTAGACACTGCAATGTGTGCTTTAGTGGTGGTCTTGTGCTTAATGAATCCACTTCAGTGAAGTTCCTCTCCGTAAGCCTTTAGGTTTAATCCCCCAGTCTGGAGCAGTGATAGTCTGGCCCAGGGGATGACATCTGTGAATCGTTCATTAACTTGTAACTAGCAGCAGATGTCTTTCAAAACAACTCGCTACATCTACGCCTTATTTAATTCCCTACAACAGTCATTTTTGCTTTGCTTCATTACCGCAGCAGTGGTGAAAAGAAGTTCTCACAGCTTAAATAAAAGAGCCAATGTAAAAATATGCAAAATGTGCTTTAATGGCAAAATGAAAAGTACAACCCCAATTCCAAAAAAAATGGAACACTGTGTAAAATTTGAGGCCAACAAGATGTTGGAGCTGAATTCTTGTTGCATTTATTTATAAAAAGGAACCAGAAGAAGCACTTAGGTATGTCTGTCTGATTTGACTCAGTCCACATTGTTAGAGGTTCACTAGAACTTTTGTTCTCCATAGTTTTTATGAAAACGCATGACCATCCAGAGGAGGTAAATGGGATCTTACTGTCATGAAAATGAATGGTTGGACCTGCAGAGGCACATGGGGACCTATTTTTTGCTGTACACCAACAACAGATTGCACAGCAGTGAGACCCAGTCCAAGACACTACCCATAAAATTTTGCCAAAGTGTGCCAATTTTCAGCTGTAGTAGTCCCATTGTATCGTGTTTTAAGATCAGTGTATACTGTATGTGCTCACCACACAGGAAGCGAGTTGAAGTCAACATTTCTTCATTTTTAAGTGCAGGACTCTTTTTTTCATAAATGACCACAATGCTAGGACTTTACTGGATCAGTCTTGCCCATTTATTGGCTTATTTCTTGTAATGGCATAAAATACTAGGTAAAAATAAGTTAAATTTTCAACATGCACTAGATGGTAAAAGTAATGAAGGAAGTTAGCTTATTTATAATTTATTCAGTCATGTTATTTGACTTGTCTCGAAAATCCTTCTAATTACATTTGGTCAGTTTTGGGGCTCCATAGTACAAATTACACTGTAGACAGTGAAAATGAATAACCTCCTGTGTAACCCTGTCACTTTGAACACCTGTGACAGAGGTTCAGGCATTTTAAACTGCACTGTATAAAGCCTTAAGATATACACAGAGCACATAAAGAGTAGGAAATTTTAACACTGACTGGCCTCCCTATGGAAGTATCATGTGATTTCAGTTATGTGTCTCCCAAAGTGATATATGTGACATAACATGATTCATCTGCTACTGTGCATCTATAAGCTATCTGGCAGATTTGGATTTTTTCCTCCTTTGGCACAATGATTATACCATGAGGATATCAAGCTAAATCATCCATGACTTGCATTTAAACATTTGCTCTTTGTCCATATACCAGGCAGATTCAGCCTGGCGAAGACTTGTGTTTATTTCATCTTTTGAGGACCATAAATGTGAATAAGTGCCAAATGCATCACATAAAGATGATTGAATGTGTGTATGTGATGAAAGGCAAAACTTACCATTGCCAAATACATGTTACTAAAGAATGATGTTGATAATGCATGAACCACCAATGACATGCACTGGTTTTGTAGCATTAATGAGACTACGTCATAGTGTATTATAAACCCTTAACTGTGTCGTCATGCTGTTAAGGCCCAATCGACCATATCCAATCCTTTGGCTGGAGCTGGTTCATGTGTCGTGCAGTGCTACATGATGGATTTCGCAAATGTTTTTGAAATCACATAATTGTACACCAAAGTAAGACAAGGAAACAGCAGTTTCAGAGTTTAGCCACATATATTATAGCCATAGACAGTAATGAAAGGCTTCATCATACAGTCACATGAAATGTATTTTAATAAAACACAATGTACACATATGCAGTCCTATGACCATACATTTGCTGGATCCTAATTATTAAACCTAGAATATGTCAAAGCATAGTTTATTTGCCTTTTTTTCTTCTTCTTTAAAACACTGAAATCAGTAGATGAGGTCAAATGAATGTAATACAACACTTTGCGTGACATCAGGCTAAACCTTTTCCACGTGTTAAAGATATGCACTGTTATAAGGAAGTCAAAGAATATTTCAGCATACAAGAGTAACAGTATGAGGCAAAAAATTCCCACTGAACAAAAAAAAAGTAGAAAATAGAATTAATAAATAAATCAAATATATACCATATAAATGAAATAGCTATGTGGCGGCTATTTATTATTTGTTTTTAATCATTTTAATCTGTAGCTTGGTATTACAACCTTTTTATCTCTAAAACATTTAGAACGGTGAACGAGTCAATACTGAAAATACAGTAATAAGCTTTTATATTTAGATAAACTATGTACACAGGTCTGTTGCCATGCTAGTCGAACAACTAAATTTCTTCTTTTATCCACACTATACAGTTAGAGCATGAAGCGGTCTGAACGTAAACAGTTTGTGCTGAGAATAAAATACTTTGCAACTATGCATGGTAATTTCTTTAATATTACTCTCAAAAATGTACATAACATAAAGGCCACACATGGGAACACTCTGTCTCCATTTAGAGGGAAGGTGAGGGTAGCTTTGACATAAATATAGGAACAAAAAACAGGTCTCTTTCAGTTCAAGATGCCATTTTCTTGTCCATCAGCATCATTTGCTTCAGCCAAATCTCTTCTGCCTCTTCATCCTTTGTACCGGTACCAACCCCCTCCCCTTTTGCGAGCAGTTTAGCTTGCTAATCTCCTATCCGCATCGCTCTATCCAGTTCTCCCGCCTCCACAGTCTCTGGTTGCCCCTCCATCTTCCATCACCCTGGATGGCTAATGACATTTCTAATGATGAGGAATGAGTTCAGTAATGTCAACTGTAAAGGTCCACAAGGCAAGGTAAGGGATGGGGCTGAGGGAACAGAGTCACCTGGCTGGTCACTGCAGCAGGGGGGAGAAGCAGTTGGAGGCAGGGGCATGAAGCATGTATTTATTGTGTTGATAGTGATATCGCATGTTAGACATTTACTTTTGTAATGATGGATGAGTGAGTCATTGGCTGTGTCCTGGTGGGCACGGATGGGAGGTAGGGGGTGTCTGCCGGTCGGATGGGGAGGTGGTGGGTATTGGGATAGTCGTCGGTCAGAATATAGGTGCAGCAGCGGCTAGCAGCTTTGCGTTGCTTCTTTGTTCAATCTGTCGTTTCAGTCCTCACTGGCTTGAGCGTGCAGAAGCCAAGTGGTCGCTGTGCTGGTTCTGGGCCCTTAACCGCAGCCTTTGCTTGTTCTTCTTCTTTGGTTCTTTGGGTCGGTGCTTTCCTGGACCACCTGGGTAAAATGAGAGAAAAAGAGTTATCCCTTTAATCAGTACAAATCTCACTTGTTGGATTCTTCAACTTACAATGTTCCTGTGTTTTAAACAACCTCATGTCAGTGTGCTTTATTCAATGTAATATAGTCTGTTATTAGCAAATGAAGTTCAAGAACACTACTAGCCAGGCAAAGCAGCTCTGGGGCAGCAAATGCATAATGTGGTCTATGTGTTCGTAATTTTGTGGTAAATTCATTAACTTTGGTAATATGCACAACTAAAACACATTAATCACTGAAATGGTAAATTCCCTGAGTCAGCTTTCCCATTTTAAACTTAGAGTCAGGCCCTGGCTTAGAGAGGCAGATTTAATCTATTTAATATTGTAGTTGATATTGTGCTTATATGATTTGTATGTTCAGTTGTGTATCTAGTATGTAGTAATTTACAGCAATCTTTGGGAAATGTTTGAAAAAAAAATAGGTTTCAGGTAGGTGTTCATGGAGATATTGACAATGACCATTGATGATCCCATAATAAAACAGATCCGGATCCACTTAGGTCTGGCTTACATGCAGAAAAAGAGTTTCATAACTTTGTTGGCCTGGCTTTACCATAAAGAGTGTTGGCAACTGTGTGGTGCCATACTACATAGATATAGCACATTTGCTTTTAGTGCACCAGGGGGAGTGCCGTAGCACTAATGGCTGCACTCACACTCGAATATTAATCAGTCTGACAGTTTTCAGTATTATGTTAAATTTCTACGTGATGATCTGCTTAGAACATGTCTCATAAAACAACCACTCATGCAATGACACAACATAATGAGAGTATTGCTTTCTTAGCAACAGATTAATGACCTGCGGGCTCCACTTCTATTGATTTTACTGTATAACAATGTGTGAAGGCACATCACAGAACGGACTGGAATGGATTACGCAACTTCATCCTGCTTGTTCTGGGCTTGGCATGAACGCAAGATTTGATATGTGATCTTGGATTAGATCACACTCTCCAAGAATTGCTCTTGATAAAGGTAATGGAATAGGAGGGTGACCAAGGCCCTAAAAAGATGTCTGACAAATTATGCTTTTTGTCAATGAAAAAGGCCACATTACATAAATAAATGAACTTATACACTAAGTAGGCATTATGCATGATGTTTTAGGTCCTTAGTTATGCCTGAATAATAGCTTTAATCAAATGTCTACTCAGCCCAACACTTTTTACTGTCACTGCAACAGAGAGCGGAGATAAATATGGGAAGTTGCATAACTCTCTTTCCAAGTTGGAAAGGTCCCTCAGCCCAAGGTTAATCCATCCCAGGTTTCACTGGGATGGGCAAGGCATGCTGGGAACTGACTTCCTCCTCTCATGGAAGCTTGTGTGGTGGAGGTTCTGCACCCACGGCTCTCTCTGTGACAGCGAAAACTCTGGCTACCGAACCACAAGGCAACAATCTGGCTGCCAATGCCGCAAATAAGATAACGAGGTGTGTGTGCGAGATGCATGTGTGTGAGGGGGAGTGAGTGTGAGGGAATTTAAAGGAAAAGAAAATCTAATGGGGGGAAAAGTGGAGTAAGGCTTGGATGATGAGATGCTATCGAGATCCTGATCTAGAGCACAAAGAAACAAGCCATGTTATGGTTCGCTGAGGGGGGAAGCACAGGAAAACTCTACAGAAACTTAAGACTTGAATGCAGCTTTTCGCTGCCTGATTCTGGGACTTATTACTGCACTTGTTCAAGCTTTTTCTCTCATGAAACAAAGGCAACGGTGTGTAAAATGCGGTATTATCTGTAATTGCCTTCTCATATGTGCTGGCATTGTAGTGGCATTTTAAGCACCCTACAAAAGACCTATTTCTCATTCTTAGCACCACACTGTGAGGTAGATTTGAAAATATTCACTCATTTAAGCCGACATGCATGAAAAGCGAATAGGGTCTCCCAATGATTAATACAAATACATGCTAACATAAAACCATCTCAGAGCTATTTCCTGCAATTAATCTAATCTTGTTATTTTGAGTCTCATTGCCAATCTGAGCCATGACAATAAAGTACACAGCTCACACACAGCTCCCAGTTAAAATCCATCCATTGAAAACAATTTTTACATCTCTTCTATGAAACTCTCATGTCCTTCAATTGAAAAAAAAATCTACCAAAACACTTGCTTAGTTGATGCCACTTTAGATATTTTTATGTGATTAAGAGTACAATAATGTTTATTAAAGTAAATTTGGAGCTAAAAGGCATTTGGCCTATAGGTTCAGTTTCCTAATTGCCTCTAAAAGAAGTAATTTTCACTCAAAACAGAGTTGCTAGGTGCTTGATAAACAGGGTTTTCTGTGCAATCAGCTCAAGCTGAATTACATTTGATGGCAATAAAGTACATGGTGCAGCATTAAACTCTTTCTGTAACAGGGCAAAGCCCTCGTGGACCATTTCCTTGGACGCAAGGTTGCATTTAAAGTGAAAAGGCCTGCATTTACAGCAATTGCTCAGAACACAAATAAATATGTGAGAGTTGAGTTGAAAAGTAGTTTTCCTGGCTAGTTCAGACTGGGCAGCAGATCTGTGATCCAAAGAGTTGTATGCGTTCGGTAATAGTGTTCGCAGCTGAGACACACACTCAGCATACTTTAACAGTGCAGACTACATACAAGAACACAAGAAAGAAACAAATGCACCAGATGCACATTTAGACTGAGCTACTGAGTTCAAGATATAGATGTATGCGTTTTACAGGCATGCTGATCCATTTTACATTGATGGGTCAATTTGTGATTAATGATAGGTGAATCATCACTTCCATTCATATTTTTCTTTCCCTGTTTCAGTATAACAAGCTGTAACATAGAGTACATGTTAAGGAAAGGGATAACTAAAAACATATTTAGTGAATGAAGGTTATGGATGACATTTAGCCCTGAATCCCTATTTACTATACAGAAAAAACACCCAATTGCTCCATTCAGAAATAGGACATCAAACTTCATCAGCTACATCATCAGCTACATACTACAGGTTAGGCTTACCTTATAGTAAAATTAAATGTAGTTATTTTATTTCCTAGCTCCCATCAGTAAATGAAAAATGTCACTAATTAAAGCAATAAAAAGTGACAATGATGCAGAAAACTAGGTAATCTTAATCTCCTTCTCGCTCAGCAGATCTCAGTAGCTTAACTTTTAAATTTAGTGACATTTTTGTTGCTATTAACCTAGTTTTAGTGTAAATTCATTACATTAAATGTAAATTAAAACATTATATCATGGTTAGTGGACAGGCAGACTTTTAAAGATAATGACTACAGACTGAAGGATTTCTCTAAGATACATTTATAGAGGGTAAAGAGAGAGTGAGGGATAGATATTAGCCAAAAAAGGAATCAAATGAAGTCAATATAACCTTTTTTACAGCACCAGTCAGTCTAAAACATGTATAACCCCTATCCTCAAGTTCACTGCTTCCACAGTTACTGCTTGGCCCCTTTGTAGGGGACTAGTTTCCACCGCTTTTTCATGTTCCTTGTACCTTTAGCTGCAGCAAGTTGATGACAGCTGTCAAGACAGTTACCATGCTACACAAGGAATATACAAAACAAAGTCTTCACTGCAGCAACTAAATACAGTCCAAAAGCTGATCTCTGATGCTTTCCAGTTACTGCTTTTAAACTGTAGCTGTATAAATAACCAGATTCTGGATATTGTTAAGATACTGTACCAGATAACCAGAGCCCTGATACTGTAGCTCCACTCAGTATTGTAGCTCTGCTATACAGAAAACCTTGCTCATCGCAGGCTTTCATACATCCACACTTAAAGATTTATGCTTTTTATTATTTTAAAATATATGATCTTGACAAGTTTAGATTTTTATAAGCCACTAGATTCCCTGTAGAAATTGCACACTTCCTCATACCAATATTATCAACGTATTGTACGTGTTCAAGGTTTAACTCAAACTCCCCAAACTAATTTATGTAACATTAAAAGCAATTTTAGACCATATTTCATAACCCAATGTCAATGCTGACAGCTAGAGGGCAACCAATCCCCACATAACCCCCTTCCCCCAGCATCTGATACAATCCTGGTGAGATGCTCTATCAAATCGCTCATTTAGCCTTTCCTCGGGGCATTATGCTCTGTGAACACTGAGTTTTCATCATCTCATATTTACAACCAATGTAATCACTTAAGCTGATTACCAGGGTTCACAGAGGAAACAGTTTAATTTGCCTGGAAAGAAATGATTAAGTCATCTCAATTGCTTTCAAAACCAAGAACAAATTCATAAATCTTAGAGCATGTAAAGATAATTTTGTCTTGGAAGGCACAGTAAGTTTCAAATCATCCTCTGTCTTTGTTTAGCGTTTGGCGTTCAGCTGGCACGGTAAGGATCGAATCAAAGAAGTATGGCTTTTATCAGAAAATTATAATCCTTCCTCATACTTTTCTTTCCATTTTGGCTGCATTTACTATCAGGACAGAAAACCACAATTGTTTACTTTTCTTTCATAGATATGATCTTCCTCTGCCAGCTTGACATTCGTGTTTGAGTTTCAAAGTAAATCAAACAAACAAAAATCTCAAGAGCAAATCAAAATGTTTGGATTTTCTGAATCAGAAGCAAAACCTGTGGTGGGACGGCTGTTTAGCGTTGTCAAAAATTTTGGAATTATTCACTCCATGCATCTGCATCTATGTGTGAGCGTGTACAAATGTGAGAATGAACTGTATATTCCCTTTATGCCTGTGCTCCAGTGGCTGGGAGCTTCTGCACATCACCTACGTGAGCTTGAGAAATACTTAGTGTCATTCATAATCTTTTCAGCTGCCAAACCAGTGAGCAAAGAAATATTAAACTCCTCTGTGCACACTGCGGTGGACGTTCCTCAGTCCACAGCTTGTGCTTTCTCTTACCCATCGTTCTCTTTCTCCCTTTTCCCCTGTCCATGTCCCTGCGATGCTATTTGAGGTTCTCAGCAATAATAGAGCTGCATGGTGGGGTTCCAACTAAGAGTTAAACGCTATTACACGTATCATATTATTAGGCTCGCACTCCAGAATAATATCTCCTTGCGGAACGGCAATATGACTACTTGTCCAACTGATGCACTGAAAGATAATCAGTCAAATCCATATCCAGAGGGAAGGAGGCCAAAGCCAAAGCACCCTTCATCTGTGTCAAAGCTAATATCTTTGTTTTGGAAAAAAGGGATCAGACTCAAGCATATGTATAAGTTTACACAAAAGAAAGTCTACATTATGCAATAGTTTCACATTGGAAAATTGGAAATCAGGTTTTTGAAATCAGGTAGCTTTTTGTCGCTGAAGTGTTCGTTTTTTGTTTTCGCTGGGCCTGAGGCTACTGTACGTTATGTATGTGTTATTCTACAATCACACAGGCCACGACCTGCTAAAAAAGAGCAATTCTCCGACTGTCGGCACAGTGATTTCATCCACTAACGGCTCCAGCGGCAGCGCAGGAATCGAAGGCCTAATCTTATATCCATTGCTTGCGGTTGAGAAAAATCAATGGCTGACCTCGAAAAGGCATTAAGACATACGGTAAATTGGATCCTATACTGCTGAAAACTCTCCCCAGCTCTCCTGTTACCCCATCCCTCCACTCGATGTAGACGGTCAATTAATAACTTTCGTAGGACACGGAGGAAAGGGGGGCTTGGGACAGAAAAAAAATAAACAAGCATGCAAACAATTTTGAAGAAGATTAAGGTGGACTTAAGGTAGGTGAAGCTGGAATTTTTGGCGGCTCATCTTTTTCATAAACAGGCCAAAGCTGGGAGGCCATTATTTGTGAGGGAAGGAGAGAACTACTGGCGCCAGTAAGATTTGATTTCAGTGGCAGAAATTGGATTAGCAGCCATTAAGGGCCTCCTCACACATACATTTATAATGCTGTGAAGGGGAAAGGATCTGTGGCCAGCCAGTGCTCTCTTTACTCACACACCGACAACTCCACTGTCTGGGAAAAGACTACGGACACTGACACTGGCCCTATACTGCTGCAACTTAGTTTTCACTTGATCTATAGGTGGGACGAAGTTGTATGACCTCAAGTGATCCGTAGTTCATTAAGGCGTTGGCCAAAGGTAGGCCAAAACTTTTAATACCGCTTTGTGCTGCTGGTTGCCTGCAGGGAAACGGCGTAGATAGGTGATTTGACACTTGAGGTTGAGCAGAATGAGATACAGATGAAAAATATTGCTTAAGTGTACAAAAGGCAGAAATCTGTAACAGACACTGGCCTGAATGAAAGTGAAAAAGCTACAATTTGAGATGAAAACTACTGGGAAAGAGAGACACACACGTCAGATGTAGGAAAAAAGGAAACCAGCCTTTTGACAGAGAGGACAATCAATTACGAGAAGCTCATCTTGCCAACCAACTGACAAGAGCCTTTCTGCACAGTGTCACTTAGCCCTAACAAGGTTACTCTGGATCACACTCTTTCATTCACTCTTTCATTCTGTTGCTCCCTTTTCCCCATGCTCTGCTTACTATCACTGCGCTGCTAGGCAAGAATGATTTAGCACATACACATTCCGATTTAAAAAGCCGATGTCGGGATTAGGTCGGTCATTATTTTCTCATCTGTGATCCAGTGGAGGATCTGCTCTGAGATTAAAAAAGCAGGTTAACTCACCGCTCTGCTCTTTGATGTTTTGTTTCGCTGACAGTAAGTCAAAGCAAAACCTCTACTAGGAGATTAACGTCTCTAAGTGGAAGAGCCCTAGTAAAACATGCGTGACTGACATGGTGATTAATATGTCCGATGCAGACGGCGTGATTTTTCTCCTCTGGAGAAGGTCGATCATACCTGCAAGAAGCAGCCACAGCCTGCCTCGGAAAGCTAAAGATGGATGAAGAGCCCGTACATTGAATTTCTTCTCCGTCACAGTTCAAAGTCCTGCTTTATCACTTATCACAATATGGTAACTGTTTCCTTGTACTGTTTGAGTTACCACCTATGGCTTGACTGCTCAGAAGCAGGTTATCAAATACAAACCCTCCATGTCAGATGTTAATTTAGGCGAAGATCCAAAGAACTTAAAAGTAGGTTCTGCATTTCTTCTGTTTCGCCTTGACTTTAATATGTATGCTGCTGTCAGAAAAGCTGGAAAGTTGGGAATTACTTCTTATAGGAAAACTGCAATAAGGACTCAGATTTCTAAGCTGGAAACTTGAGGCATGATTTCACAGGTTTCTTACACCCTGATGCTAGAAGTTTTTTAATCAATTATTCATTAATTACTGCAAATTGTAACTACAATACAAATGATAGAAAACAAATTATAGTTAAATTACTTATGTTCCTTTTGTTTCTCAAAGTGTCTTTGACCAACTTTTATTGTAGCTACGCCATATCTTCCACATTTAATGGGACAGGACACTGCTTTACAAGCTACGAATATTTAGGTAAATGACCATTAGCTAGATGGTCAGTAGGTGAGCACACATGCTGCAGGAATCGTTCCAATACATTAAGAATTTTGCCCAGAATTTGCCAATAAATTCACGTCATGTCTATTATTATTAACTTGGTGGTGTGCATTAAGATAAACAGATGATGGTTCTATTGTCCAGTCAAGTGCTCTGTGTCTAATGAGATGATGCAATTAGATTAGCTCAAGACGAACCTAAAAGAAAGAGAAAAAATGTGGAAAACATTATCTGAATTTGTTTTCATGAATTGACCTATAAATTATTAATTTGAGGTTGATCAAAGTGTCTTCATCAGTACAGATGTGATGTTTTCACGTACTACAATTTTTGTCTTTCCACTGGAGCAAAAGCTTTAGTAGAAATCACACGCAAGATTACTAATGGAAGATGAGATGCTATGTAGCTAGAAGGACACTTATCCAAAGGACCACTTTGAAAGTGCAAAGAGGTGTAATTGTTTGTTTTTCATCTGAACTTACAGCTCAGTAATAAAAAGTAATCTGTAATCACATTCCCAATACATGCTTTACTAAAAATTTGCAATTCAAAATATTTCAGCATGTCAACCTCTCTAAACTTCTCTAAACATGACAAAGTGCTCCTGATGGTTTCTTACCAATCCATATACAGTTTATTAGTTTACACAAAGTCATTCATAAAAATAACCTAATAACTGTGATCCTTTTGTGCATTTGTTTACATGAAAATTCAAGTGAAAATATCAATATCACTGCTGAACTACTATGAGCAGACGCATCATTCTGAGAGACCTGGTCTCAGCAACGAGACCCGAGCTTCATCACCCAAGTGGTAAAGTGGTCCAGCCATTATTTCTAAATGTCTGCTGGGGTTACCAGACACTGAGAAGAACAAATTAGGTCTGAGAAGTTAAATCATATGACGTTATATGGTTTCTGGGTTATGACATCCTGCCAACTGTTACAGTGCTCCCACTTCCAATTGAGGCTGCCAAAACATAAACACTTTTGTTTGGCTTTAAAGCATAAATTTGCATGTGCACTGTTGCCCCCTGCAAAAATAAGAGCTTATTTGACTGAAAGCCTGCTGTTTACTGTATGTGACTCACACTCGATACCCACTCCTCCTTTTTCAGTTTTCAAATACAACGTATAGCTGATCATTACCAAACTGTATTGCAGTGGCTTTACACAGCCAATGGTGTCATGAGGGTAACGTCAGCAGCCAGGCAGTTAAGAGGCAACATGACTGGCCCACTGAGCCTGATTCGACTTGAAACCGCAGGACTCAGAGAGAAGTGAGCACCCCCAACCCTCCCTCCCTGTGGACTGCTATCTCCCGACTGACTCATCGACACATGTGGGCCTAAGTATGGAGCTCTACTGCCCCAAGGGCACTTGGGTAAATGAGGGATAATTGGCTTTAGTTGACTTTAATGAATGGCTTAATGTTGTGTTTCATTTCTTATGAAAAAAATATAAAGCTCAGCACTTATCAAAGGGAGGCCCCGCACTGATGTTCCTAAAGGCTTGCTGCTGGTGTGGGGTTGTTTGTTTTTGTATTTGTTGTGTGCATGGGGGCGAGGCAGAGTGAGCCGAAGATAGATGCAGCACATGAGGGAGTGGTTTTGAATATGACCACGAATCCAAAGATCAGGAAACCTGCTGGGAGACAGAGCAGCAAATCCATCATTCTAGCTGGGAAGTTCGTGCAGATGTGTTTCCTTTTACTCAGAAGACAGAAGGAGCGATAACACTCCACTTTGATTTGCATGTCTTCTATGCTAAGATGTGATCTGTATAAAGGCTTTGATCCATCTTATAATTCCCACATGCTGTGATACAAAGCAGGAAGTGTCTCGCAGAGTTATGATAGTCATCCATCTTAGATTCCGATAAGTGTATTGCATTGAGCCAATGAAATAAATCATTCTTAACAGACACAAGATCCAGCATGGATTTATTTGTTCTATTCAATCTTTGATAACAAGCTGCTCTCAACTTCTTCTGATATAACTGTCATATACATTTCCCTCTTTTCACGATGATGCATCACTTACTGCTGCGGCTTAATATACTTTATTATCTCTGCTATACCATTATGGAGTAAAAGCTAATAAAACTGGACTTGGCAGCACAATTTAGTGTACTTTTACACACTCTACCCTTTCACCAATCTTCTCTCTCTTTCTTCCCTATAAAAAAGCATCCCTCCAGGATTAACAATTCCCCTTTAAAACGCCCTCACACTGATGGTGGATCAAGGCAATCCAAAGCACATCCTGCAATGCGGGTGACATCTTCACATTGCTACTGAACAAATATTTGGAACACGTATAATTTATCTGAGAATTAGCATTGAATCTGAATTTCTAGGACCTGTTGATTATGATGTAAGTCTGGGTTTTAGGTAAATGGGTAGCTCAGCCCCCTCCCATAAGCCTCTAGGTCTTTGCAAACAAACCCTTTACATTGCAGCACCCCACCCCACTTTATGGAGAGGAATAAAATGGTTGTTAACACAGCCATGGGGGAGCGTGCATGCAATAAGGTGCACTAAGAGTAGGGGGTTTCTGCACCCCTATGGGGCTACGGTGGGGGAGGGAAGAATGAGGGTTGGTACAAACAAGTTATTGTTGATATTTGTAGTTTTGTACTTTGTTGTACTTTTTAAGCCATTACGATGACAACAACAAACTAGCATAACATTTTCAGCAAAATGAGAAAAAAAAAGACCTGTTTTTGTCTTCCACTGTCTGAAAAAAAAGGTGCGCTAGAGAATTTAGTTTGTTAAATCTGCTTATGTTCCATGCAAGAATGGAAATCTTAACAGATGCAGCATCTCTACATCTGTTTGTGCATTAATGCTTCAGATTTGTACATGTTGACGTGCATGCACACGCTCTTCATTCTCTAATTCAACCTGCTTCACATCCTCCTGGTCTCAGTGGGTCTGTAAGGGAATGGGGGAGGATATAGGAGGAAATTGTCCAGCATGATTCCCTCTTCATATCTCATTTCTGCAAGTCCTTTCATCTCCCCTGTTCTCTACTGTGAAACTCCAAGAGGAAATCCCTCACATGTTTGAACATGGAGCACAACTGTCCCAAAACAGGACCAGAGTCTAATGACCAGGGAGCCAAGTTAAGTCAGATGGGCTTAGACACCAAAACAGAGACAGGGGCCATCAGGATCATGCTGCAATGCCCATACAATGACTAGTGATGAGGGAATCAAGTGTGGCCTGAACTTTTTGTTTTCTTTGATTGTTCCACTAAGGGTGCAGTTATTCAGTGCCCTCAAACGATCCAACAGGCTGCACATATGTTTTGATAAAAATAGTTCATTAGTCACAGCAAAAGAAAGCTCCTGTTGCGCAGAGAGAGAGGTAAAGCCAATTCAGGAAGGGCTTGATCCTCTCTAAGGCCTGTGCTGCATCAAATGCTTGTCAAACACCAAGCAGACAGACAGCTGAGTGGCTCTGACAGATCTGATCACAGACACAGGCAATAAGAGTCTGTGCCACTCAGCTCCTCAAACCAGGCACCACTCTCACTCTCTTGTCAATAATCCCCCTTCAACTCCCAAAAACACAAACAGAGGGCTTTGAGGCATATGGCAGACATTTTCTTGTTGCTTTTAGCTGCGTATGATTACAGTGCAATTTCAGCAGTCATTTCAGGGTCTCCCCTCGCATTGAAGAGCTTTGTGTACTCCACAAGGTAGCAGCATCAGAGATACGGCAGGAGAAGGAGAAATTAGTGAAATCAAAGGAAGACTTATGCCTCTGCTAATCTGAAAGAACAGTGTCAAGGTCTACTGGGATCATGGTCATGAACCTTACCACCTAGTGGGAAGGAGCATTTATGGTGGAAAGGTCTTGATATGGTCCCTGGAATGGCTTGAGTTTCATGACACAGACTACTCAATAGTGTGTTGAAGTTATCCTTGGAGATTCACTGTGTTATTTCCTTTTAACAGTCAAAAGGTATTAAAAGCGTTGCGACATTGTCGCATCAATGGTTGTGTATTGCTCTTCAGCTATCGTAAGTTGGTCCTGGCCTTTACTTACCACCATAATGTTTTAAGTCTGTATCGCCCCTGTTAGTTGCTACTGTTCGTTCACTCACCCAGGCACACAGATGTACAGACAGCCAGGGAACAGCAAGCCTATACTTGCTGCTTTGTTGTGTCTGCATGTCTGTACGCTGGGTCCACATTCATGGTCATGAGTGGGTCAGAAGCCACAGCCTCTCTCTGAATCACCAGCTGTAATTAAAAGCTGTGATGTCTCTACTGTATGAAGATGCCAGCCAAATAGAGAGAGAGGAAGAAGGAGGGTGGAAAGAAGAAGAGTAGGGTAGAGTGGAGTGGAGAGGAGACAGGGGCTTCTGGTGACTGAGCCAGTGCAACTGTGCACCAGATGTTTTCAGGTTACCCCATTCGGCTCCTTGCCTTCCATCTTTTCTCCTCCAGCCAGACCACTGGAGAGGACTCCAGTGAACGCAGCACGGCTTCGAACAATGTGTGCCACGCGAACACATCTCTTTTCTGCGGCATGCGCATTGTTTCGCAGACAGCCACACAATGTGATATGTGATATGTGAGTGAAAGAGTGTCATTTGAGTGCGAGACAGGAAAAGAGAATGGAAACACGAACGAGGAGAAGAGGAGATAATGTGGTGACTTCGTCCTGTGAGGTCTGTTTTATTGTGTGTCGGTGTCTATTACGCGTTTTTCACACTCTGGCTGTGTAAATGTGCGTGTGTGTGCATCCTCGCTTGGTGTGGTGTAGATGTGGAGATGAAAGCGTTTGCGGCCCACAGGAGAGCTGGCAGCAGCGCCGGACTGGTGGTCTGGCAGACAGAGAGAGGAGGTGCAAGGATGAAGTACCATCAGACAGATCCCACTCTGACCAGCAGGCATAGTTAAAATATGAGGTGACAAACTGTGATCCCGAAGCCTACATGAATCTAGGGTTAGACTCATATGGATACTAGATACTTCTGGACTGCTCTGACGAAGATGACACTTTACGCCTGTACCTGATTTAGTAAAATTGTACCATCTTCCTGCTCCAAGAATCTTCAGAGAAGTACAAAATGTAATATTCTCTTAGAATTTTAAAATGTGTGAAGGTGGAAAAGCCTTTAAAGCAACATTTGTACAATTATGGTCCAAGACAAAGTCTTACTATTAACTTCTTTTAAAGCGATGTGAGTAGGTTCTTATGTTTTGTCATGTTTTACAGTTTGCCACTACTGAAGCTGTCCTGTAAAGACCTTTCACACCTCACTGTGTTTGATTTTCTGATATAAAATAAGAAGGTACTCTGCTGGTGCTCTCAGAAGCAAAACACCATGTTCACAAGTGGACATCTCTGGCTGATAGTCAGATATTTTATAAAAGCCAAGAAAAGCCCCATATGAGACCAAAGGTCTGATCACAAGCTGTTACCATCCATCCCTGTAAAGACACAGACCGTGTCTCAACTGCTGTTAAAAATCATAGGGTGAAACAGCACAAACTGCCTGTCAAGGGAATGTTCACCGAAGGTTCGCTTTACGGCCTGACTGCGTCATGGGCAATATCATCCCATATACTCCACAGCAGGGGGAAATAGCTCCCGTTTGTGGGGCATGAGTACATGAGAACATTCTACTTCTGTACAGTATCTCCCGCTCCTCCCCTTCTTCTTTCCCCCACCAGTTTGCTGCCACTTTGTTTGTTTGTGTACGTCTGTTTTTGATGGGGCTGTTGATGTCAGCCCCTATGCCTCATTTCCTCTGCTAGAAGACGCCAATGGAAGCCTCGAAACCAACACACAGTTCCTCTTCCTCCTCTTCCTCATGCGACAGGAAGATTTTCAAACTTTTGTCTATTGAACATGTACATCTGCTTGCTAGAATTTATTGACGTAATACTGCTACCAATGCACATTTCACAGCAAAGTAAGGAAACCAAACAAGAGATGGCTGCAGCTAATGTGTGTACACAAGTCTACAAAAGGGAGGTCACCAAAACCACAACTCAATTGGGTCAAAGAGTGTGAAAGACAAACCCTTCACTTACAAGCCGCCCCTCTTTCTTCCTGCTTAGAAAAGACCAGATGACAATAATGTTGAGTATGGAGCCCCAGTGAGCTCCACTGACCCCTCCTCTTCCAACTCCCTCCTTCAATCCCTCCACCCCCTGGTCTTTGAAAGGCCTCCACATGTTTATGGCTCATGCCTGTGGTATGACGATGGATTCTCCATATAAAAGCCAGCAGGATCATGGGGTGTTTCAAATATTGCTCTCAGAAGACAGTTGCTGACAAAATGACAGCATCGATATTTATTTTGGTCAGGGAGCAGGGGCACTTAGTGGGAAGATAATCAGAGAAGCGCCCCCACCCCTTCTTCCAAAATAAGGAATGTACCCAGGGTAGCAAACTCTCAGAGACTACTGGTAATGAGTTTCTCCTCCGATGAAAGATTTAACACTGCCGAAATGCATAAGAGGCAGAAAAATAAACCAGACAGTTTGGTTTGATACCATCAGCATTAAGCAAGTGTTGATTACCTGTCCAGACATCTGTCTAGATAATTAATTTTCATCTGGTTGGGAGATATGAAACATAAGCACAGAGACAGGGGAAAAAAAGAATTATCTACAGCAGAGATTTGCCAATATGCGATTGGGAAAACTAAAACAGAACAAATTAATTTGTTAATTTGTGACTGCGGCTGCAGCGTTGACCATAACTGCCACTGGCACTGGGATGCTGAGGACCTGGCCAAGTCAGTGACAGGTTGATGCGTCTTTCCTCTTCGCCCATATGCTTATTCATTACAGCAGAGTGCAAAGCTTCCAAAATCTTTTCTGTCTTAGCTGTACAGTTTCACAGTCATGTGTGCAGAATGAGGACATTATTATTATGTTTCTACTGTTTTTGTAATGCAGCTTTTTTTTTCTCGACTACATCTGAGTGGCATTTAATTAAATCAGTAAACGTTGTAAGACATGGGTGGTGGTGGTAGTGGGAGTGGCCATCCCAGTCAAACCCCAACTGATGCCCTGTGTCCGGAGCCGGGTCGTCCATGCTGCCTTAAGGGTACAGGATACTTCTGAGGCAGTCTCACCAGCTACTGTGTCAGCCCCTATGGAGCGGCCTTATTAAATGAAGATTAAGCGGTTGCCCCCCGAGTCACAACAGGCTGTAGTGTGAGGCACACATAATTACTATGACAGGGTGGCTGCCAATTAGTGCTCTCCTTCTGTCCTGGGAAAACGCCCCTCATTCTTCTCCCGCTGGCGGGAAGAACTTATCCGGATTGTCTGTGATATTATCCAGGCCGGAGATCGCCGTTAATCACCACCCGTCATTCCACTGTGGCAGAAATCCGAGCGGGACTTGTCATCTGTTCACCAGCCCTTCCATCCAAAAGTCCTGACTTCCCGTAGAGCACACCCGGTGAACATTAATTGGAATAATGAGATAAGTACATGAAGGAACACGAGTGCAAACCTCTGTTCTCAAGTGCTATGAGTAGAGTTCAAAGTAATGGCTTAAGTAGAGCTCTGCCTTGGACAAACTGCACAATGAGCTCTTCTACTGAGACATGTTCCATCAATTAGCCTCAAGCTACAAGAGTGCATCTGTTTTAAAATAAATTCAGCCTGATGGTAGTAGGCTACATCTAACAAAAACACATCCAGAGCTGTGTATGGATGTCAGTTCTCCAAGCCAAATGCAGGCCAGACTCTGTTGCGATCATGCTGACTGCGTAACTAAAATGCTCAGAAGTGAATGGCATCTTTCTGCGGAGCTAAAGCTCTTGGCTCAGCGAGTATAAACACAAAAATTGTGTGTCACATGCTCATACGCGTGCACATGCTTTAACTGCTAGCTTGTATGAAAATACTGCCAGAAACCGGAGTTGTATGGTGTCTCGAGCAGCATGAGCTGCAGACAAGGTGGTTGAGTTTCCTCCAAAACGGATCTGAGGCAATCACTATTTGATCTGTGTGTCGTTTTTACAGGAGCAGAGACTTTACAGCAGATGGTTTGCAGACAGATGAGGACCGGGAAGTCCACAGTACTGTGGATTCACCGCAGAACCAGACTGGCTTCAGACAGAACCTGGCATAACTCCCACCAGTCAACCAAATCCTGCTGGGGTTTGGTTGATCCGGGGCGGAGCTCGGTTTACTTTGGTCCCCTGCACCAGATTGTAGGTGCTTAAGTATTAAATCAAATGGCAGCCTGTCTCGTTCTAAGTCACGTCGAATGGTCTTACATACAGACAAAGATCTTGCATGGCCTTATAAGGTGGTAAACCGAGTCTGGGTGGATTTTTCCTCTTCTATGCCACTGCCATATAATGTGTAATAAAGCTTATTTATCCAAGGTTTCTAGTGTTTCCAATAGGAAAGGACTGAGAATTGTGACCAGAAGATGTAGTTATCACAGTTGCAGTATAAACAAAACTGCACACACAAGTTATGACAGACAGTATTGGTGGTGGCTGGATCCAAGCACTCAGATGACTGATGAGATGGAGGGCTTGGCCTCAGCTGAGCTCTACAGCAGAAAGAGTTTCTCTGGTTACACACACACACGCAGAAGATCAATACTTCCACAAAGGCCTGAAGCTGTCCAAGTACAGGTACATTATCCAGTGGCCAAAGACAATCATTCTGTTCCTTCTTTCTTGTTCTTTCTTTCTCAGTCTTTTTCTGTGTCCTTACTTTATCTTCATGGGGTCATAGAAGAAGCTGTAGAAATTCAACTGCACCATTCTGGAAAACCAAGTTTTCTTTTATCATTTCCAAAATTGGTTAAGCTATAAATGTTCCGATTTCTGTTTCTTTACAAACTTCTGTTCTTGTTTAAGTTAACTTTGGGCTAGGTCACCTCATGTACTCTGCAAACACCTCTTTTAAGAATCTAGATTTACCTACACTATATGTCACTCCTTCTTGCTGCTACCATAAAGGATTTGCGCTGTCTGAGAATCTGAAAGCCGATTTATAAAACAGTTGGAAATTAGCCCGACTTGCAATAGTGAGTTTGTGTTGGACTTTACTCCCTTTTAAATCCCAAATCAGGGATTGCATAAAGAGTGGGAGTTTTAAGAGATTTAAAATTTGAAGTTGTTTACACAGCACCTGATATCATTTGTTTAAAGATTATAGCAGAGTGGGAGGCCAAGGGATGAAATGAAAATACAGATGGATTGATAGACAACACAGCGCAGCGCAGCAGAATAAAGAACCAGAGAAACAAAAGAAGTGAACTTGTCACACGTCTGTTCATAAACCAGTGAATCTGATGACGGGGATGCTGGGAAATCTCTGTAGGGAATTCCTTAATGGCATCAATTTGGAAGTCGGGTGCTGCGGTGTTACCAATGGCTTCACCTTTCGTCTTTTCTCCTTGCATCAGCACACAAGATGGAGAGAGCGGGGAATCATCAGCGATGATAGCACTGGAGGAGCTATTAATAAAGTCTCTATGTTTATAGGCTGTTCAGAGCCCCATTCCAGGGAACAAGAGAATAGTAGAGCATTATACTGCCTCCAGGGCACAAAACAGCTGAGACAAAATTCCCTATTCATCTTTAAGCTCTCTCACACAGTTTAAAGAAATATTTCAAAATGATGCACCAACTTCAAAATCTTGAATGGAAATAGTAGAATTTGGCAATTACTGAATCAACGGTGTATGAACAGTTTTCCGTTCACTGAACATTTATAGAACATGTGTGATTAATATCAAGTTAAACAAATCAACAGAGGCACAAGCTTTTGTTATTGTTGCAAAAACATACAAGCATGTCATATAATCCAATGTTCATATTGTCACACGTACAGTTATAATTTTAGTTGAGTGCTGCAATACTCCCCTAAAAGTCAGATACAATGCAGATGGTGGAAGCGCATCGATTTCCCATATTATTTTTGCCAAATTTCAGATGTTATGTCAAAATTAGCTCGACAGTTGGATGGAAGTGACGCTTTCTCCAGAGCACCACCACATATTTTGTCTATCTATGCACTCTGCAAAATCTTTTTTAGGCCAGAGGGTGTTATCAGGACACTGCTGTTCTGGCACCAACGGTGAACAGCAAATGAATCCCAGCAGTACAAATGATATAAGGTGTTTACACTAATCGGTAACGGCACGGAACAGATCAGACACAAGTTTACACGACTCATCATGTTTGCTGTGAAAATGCCTCGCCTCTTGACATTATCCGGGCTTTACTTTACTCTGCTTGTGTATGCTTTACAGAGGAATTAGATCTTTGCAGACACACAGGGGAGCAAAGAAAATAGAAGATCGTTTGCATTGTCCTTGTGCAGCTCAGCTAAGCCGGGAGACAAAGATCTGTCACTGACATTCAGTGTAATTTAATTACGTAGAAATGTTGAAATACAAGCGGGGTGATCAGATAAGCATTGCTATAAATAGTTCATACTTATATGCTTCCTCTTATTTCATGTCTCCATTTAATCCACAGCATCTTTACAGCTTGCAGTTATACAATCCTATGCATAACCTAAACATTGGTGTCCTGTGTCCTACAAGAAGAGCTGATAAGAGTTTCAATAGATCATTTTAAGCACTTTTTATGTTTATATTTTATCTGAATATACAATCCATTTAGTGAGGGTACTTTTTTTCTAAATTCTCAACCATATTTCAGTGCAAGGCCTTGTTAGTTTTGAGCAGCACTCAGGGAGTAATGCTGGAAAATTTCTTGGTGTTTTTAGAAATTTAAAAGGTAATTTCATAATGAACTCGGCTATACAGTTCAGCACTTCCTTGAACTTCTTGATCTTCTTCTAGAGGTTTTGACCATTTTCTAATCACCTGCATTTCAGAAGGTGGCCTCTCCTCCCACAGAACTAAGCTTTATTATCACTTGTGGCAAGTGATTATTTTACAGTGTCAGTAAGTGGAGCTCCCATGCAACAGCAATGGCTCTATGCAGTGTTTCTCCTTCTGGTTGACTTCAGCGGCTTATATTTTTACATTCTATTTATTTGGAAAGTGTTGTATTTCACTGATTTTTGCCAAGTGGGGATTTTTTTCACTAGTGGTCGAGTTGTGAGGAATTAACAACAGATGCCTAAGTCTGAAATTTACCTTTATTAAACAGACAACCGCAAAACTTCACAAGCCTGGAGAGATGCACACACAGTGACACTTTTACACACAGCTTTATAGTGGGAAACAGTAGCATTGAGCAAGATGGACACAGGGGGAGCCTGCCATCCATTTCTAAAGGACTGAGGAAAAATGGCTCTTTTATGCACTAATTTTAGACTTTATAATAACTTCCCATCAGGGACTTGGACATGCTTGACATAATTGACTGCGGTAACCATGCAGAACAATGCCAAATTTTAATTAAAGAAGGTCATAAAGTTTGTCATAAAAGGTCAAACAGGCGCAGCTAAGTCATGAAGAGGTGCGTAGGGGTTGGGGAGAATTTCCCTGACAAACACGGCAGGGTTTAGGAACTAAATGTGCCATGGAATCAAAGTTTCCGACCCAGAGAGCAGCAACTGCCTTGGTAGCGCTGAAACATGAGAAACTATCAGGGTTTATTTCAAGTTTATTTACTCTTTCACCACTTCACTAAATGATCGTCCCATTCAGCACTCCATGCCAAAAATGGAGAAAAATCCTCGAAGTTAGAATATTTTCCTCTTTATGTTAAACAGTGTTTTTCTTTTTTGACAGCCTGAATGATAGCTGCCACTGTAATTGCTTCCTTATTTGGTGAATTAAATATTTACACTTGGCCTATTCTAATCCAAAGTTTATGAGAGATGTAAAAGTACATTAAGGGAAAAGACATTTATTTTAAAAGCACTGCTAACTGAGGTCATCACCCCAAATGGTGTGTTTGGACCGTGCGAAAGAAATGGTTTACTTTTTGAAAAAAAAATCCCTGTAACTGTATTCACACACACAGAAATAACAGATTTGACTGCTCATTTAATGACCTGACATACATGCTGTGTGCACTGCAAATATCTCTCAAGTTGACGGGAGGAAACAGAGACGGCCATTGAGGAAACCTGAAGTTTGTCCTTTGAAGAATTCCATGAGGAGAGGAAGGGAGATGGGAGAGAGGGGGGAAAAATATACCTCAGAAAAAGAGCTGGCTTAAACAAGGCCGCCATGGAAAAATACTGATATTTCATGCACGGAAACACCACTGTGCACCTCCAAAAGCACAGAAGCCAAAAAACAAGGCTGAGTGCAAGGTAAAAGGGTTCCATGAGACAGGTGGAAAGAGTTCTCCTGAGGGATAAGTGGGCTGTTTTCTTTAATATTCACCACAGTAGTGTAAACTTAGAGTCAGGGCTGACGGACTGAATATATCTCACACACACCAACATATGGTTGTATAACATCCTTACCTCTCGGGCAGTGCCTCATGGCCATTTTGCACATCCTGGACTCAGCAATGGTGGGACAGGGTATTGTGTCCTTGGGTGGTTTCTTTACAATGTGCCGCGTCCTGGTCTCCAAACCCCACTTATAGCCACAGGTTTTGTTTCTCCTTGTGCAGGCACCCCATTCGCTCCACTGGCCCACCTCACAGCCCTCTGAGATACAGAAACAGAGATGTGCAGTGAAACCACAGCAAAGAAGAGTTAGAGGCAATGAAAAAGACCCTAGGTCAAGCTTTAATGTAGGGTGAAGGAGCTTTACTGGGAGGCTATAACCCCTGTGTGTGTGGTCCCAGTTGAACCGCTTATTTTAGGTTAAAAATAAAAAGCCAACTGAGAAGTTATAGAATACTGTGCACAGGTACAGAAGGTTGTAAAAAAAACAAATTTGTTTACTCTCTTGAAGCGGTATCTTCGAGTGCACATATGTGTGTTGTTTCACGTACCTCCACACTCCATAGTGTCCTCGAGCGGAGAAAAGCCCTCGGGGCACTTATCAAAGCAACGCCCTTTGTGTAGGTAAAAACCTGACTTGCACTTGGTGCAGAAGTCTTTACTGAAGCAGGACTCGCAGTTCTCTATCCTGCACCCTGGAGGAAGAAGGATAGATAGAGGAGAGTCATCAGTGTCTAAGCAACCATGTCATCTGGAGTTGATCGAGAGTTAAAGGGTTTGGGAAAAGGGGGGTCTTGAAAGGATTATATCTTACCTAAAAACTACACACAATGCCCTGTGACTAATATTTTTCTGAGGCTCAAGTGTATTTCTGAAATCTTGCTTATGGTGAGCTGCAACAGGAAGGACACCTCCAATTAGAGGTGAAGAGTCTTTAATGTGATATCACCCTACGCTGAGGATTATCTGGAAGTCAGCAAGCATTAACATGTGAATAATGTGAATGATGGCATATCTGGCCCTCTGTGTGGATCCTTAAGTTTTTGGCTATGACAGAAAATGGAGGAAGGTGGGTTGAAAAATAGGGAGGCATGGGGAATACCACCAATTTGTGCTGCCTCACTAAACAAATGCTGATGCATTTAGTCAGCAAACACAACAGCACATTTATCCTCCCACGCCACACCCTGGCCCCTGCCCATGACACACAGTATCATGCTTGCAAAGAGGAGCGCAGAAATGTGTTATCAAGCTCTTACTCTGCAAATAGCACGTCAGGGAGGGCCAAATTACAACAACCACACCAACAGGGCGATGCGCAGGCCCATATGATTAGAAGGAACCTCCCAGCGCTGTCTAATTTATGATGCTCCTCAGAAGCTCTACTTGTATGTGGACCAATAGGCTTTCAGTGTACGGGAACCACGACCTATTGCCCGCAGCCACCACCTCCCTGCACTTGCAGGGGTCTTCCCAGGTGTCCTGTTATCTGCTCTTCTAAGTGTGTCTTGCACAGAAACACAACTATGCATTAGCCCATGTGCATTTCCCGACATAAACCTGCCTTACTGTGATTTTCCACATGTGAGAGCGACAGAGGCTGAGGGCTGCTCTTTTATCTGTGACCCTTGCAGAGCCTGGGGAAGGGAAGGTTCTCACAATCACACCCCTTAATTACGCCATCTCCAGCTAACCATCAGGCCTCCTCCTCGACATTCCTCCAAAACGAGGGGGTCCCTCCCCGATTTACTTTGAACCCTAAAGTATGGCCTCTGCCCACTCACTCTGGTCTCACGCTTTCCCGACCAGTCTAAACAAACCATGGACACACACATTTGCAAAAGCACACACATACCAATCAGATCTGGAGATAGACCCAATGTGCAGTGAAGCTGTACTACACATTCTGAAAATGTGATTGTGACCATAAATAACTATACTTTCCTGTTCTCACATAATATTTATGTTTTTAATTCAATTGTCTGATGTTATTCAGCTTATCCATTTTCATTTTATCTTATATCTTTTTCATTTGTCTTGGATGTTTAGACCTATACAGTGCTGTAAAGATTTTGGTGTGAAAAGCAAGAGTCTAAGAAAGGTATAAATAGATTAGATGCCTTTTTTCCCATCCACTTCCCATTGGGTAAAACTGAATCAGTCAGGCTTGGGTTTGATACAAGACAAGCTCAATACAGAGAGCAGGCTAATAAATCACAAAGCTAATTGGAAAGCACAAAGCTGTCTTTTACCCTTCACACTTCCCAGGCCTGTCATCACCTGAAAAACTTTTAGCTCCCGAACAAAATAAAGAGTAAGAGGGGGAACAAGAACATCTGGCAGCACTCTCAAACACTTGGGTTAGTGTGCAATCTTCAGTTATTGACAATAAATACAAGCAACACACAGATGTGCAACATACTGTATTCTTGGAGCAGCAGTACAACAGCGTAACATTTTAGACTAAAACATTTCTATTGG
The DNA here is from genome assembly GCA_900302695.1 of Helostoma temminkii. Taxonomy (NCBI): domain Eukaryota; kingdom Metazoa; phylum Chordata; class Actinopteri; order Anabantiformes; family Helostomatidae; genus Helostoma; species Helostoma temminkii. The sequence goes on from OMLM01012021.1 coordinate 48,583, forward strand.
ACTAAGTTTCAAATGGAGTCAGGAAACGATACACATGCTTGGAAATCTTGTTTTCTAAATAAAAGATAAGTAAAGGTGTCACTATGTGAGATAGATGAGGTGGTTTGCACATTGGTGCAGCTCCAGGCGAGTCAGTATACAAGGCAAAGCTTGAGGGTCAGAGGTCATCAGAGAACGAGGTGGGTAGGAACGGATCACTATGACTGACATTAATCCCTCCATCCTGTTATCAGGCAAAAGGCTATCTGAGACAGCGAGAGCTGTCTGTGACACAGGGGAAGCTCCCACACTGACCACTGGATGGTCAGCCAGCCAAGTCAGTAGTTTTTCGCACCAGAAACAGATACAGGAGAGCGGGTTCATTCTCCCTGCAAGATTAACCTCTGGACCACCTTTAAAGTCTTCATCTAGGTGCCTCAAGGGGACTAATGAGAAATAATGAGGTCATCAGATCCTTGAATGCCCCGGTGTTCCTTGGACTTAAACGCATTATCATCATTATCTCCAACGCTGGTTCTGGTTGTGAGTTATTTCATGAACACAGGAGGAAAGTAGTCCCACCATCATCTATAATGGTGTTACATTAAAAGAAAAAAAAGAATCAGCTGAATTTTATGTGCTTCACATGTTGCACTTGAAGCTGAGACATGAGTGACGGGGCATCATCTAATGCTGTGATCTATCGGTGCTTGGCAGAAACCAGTCCCTCAGCTGCAGTCTGGATGGGGAAGCGGCTGACTTTACCACGGTCAGCTTCAGTCCGTTGCCGCTGCTCTGCAGGCTGACAGCACAATGTTTAATCTCTCCACTCTTACTGACATGAATATTATAATACCTTTGTGAAGATTAATGAATCTCTCAAATTCCAGACGGGGTCTTGGAGGTGGGTTGTCATGCTACTCATCAGTCTACTGAGAGAAACTCAGCCTCCCGTAGAAAGGTAACCAGACCTGAGGGTCCATGTTGTTAAAAATCTGGCAGTGTGAAAGGAAAAACAAGCGCTATTTTTCCATTTTTTGTCTCCAGCCCGAGTCAAACAGCTCTGACCTAGACTCTAGGCCTCAGATTTGGCTGACATGGAAGCTTTGGCTTGCTCATTGCTACCCAGCCATGTCGTTTGGAGCTGTGGATGGCAGGAGCTCATGGCAAAGGCCAGTGCTGCCATGCTCTTCCCAACTCTCCCCAAACCCACTCTATCTGCTGTTTTTTTCCACATGGGTGCTCCTTCACACACTGACGTGGAGCTAGTTGAAGCAGAGGTGGTGTTCCTGTCAATCAGCATCTCATAGAGAGCGATCAGGGATGACAGGTGTGGCAGCAGTCCTCCAAGCTCCTTCACTCCAAGGAATACAATCTGTGATATACCAGGTTCTGCCCCTGTATCTGCTCAGCCAACTCCAGCACACACACAGACAGCTCAAGTTTCGAACAGTGGTCCACTCACACTAGAATGCACAATTATGCAGTGTTTTGAGGAAAAACTCAGATTCAACTCTGCGTCTGGCTGTGAAGTCTTGGGAGAAGGGCTTGGTTTGGTGGCTCCATTGTATTGTCTGGCAAATCTGAAAGTGCGGTTACTAAAGCTGTGATGATTAAATGTCCCTTGGTAAAGCTCAAAGGCCAAAAGCAACTGGTCTTTTTGTTGGTTAGACTGTGCAATGGAAATACCCACAAGCTCAAAATTAGAGCAAGAAAGAGACCATTTCAATGAGAGACATGGAAAGGCAGAGAGGGAGAGAGTTCCCATTCCTACCAGCAAAGGTTACAAAACTACTGTTATTCATTTACACAGTCTTGGTACCCACTTGGCTGAGGCCCATGATGCATGGCTCCTATCCACATCCAACCCGACAAATTCCCATGATGTATTGTAAAACCAAAACAATCTTGGAAAGATACATGCAATCAGCTTCTACTTTTAGCCTTAATGTAATGTGACAAAGCAGTGAGAAATACAACAATGGGAAGTTCCACAGTCTAACAACTGCATTAAAAACTAAATGATAATAAAAATTAAATTACCTCCAATCTACAATAATCTCTAGTGGCACATTACACTGGCAGTGAATGAGCTGCGATATTTAAAGTGTGCTTGCAGGATATTGGTAATGTCAGGCCTTGATCTGACTGGTTGTTGTTTGGCAATGAGCACAGCTGGGTTTTCTGTGGGTTTTAAAGTCGCAGCAGTGGATTAAAGCAACAGGATTGGTGGCTAGAATACTGTATGTGTGTGTAGCAGTGGGGGGTCCTTAATACTACCCCAGGGAGGAAGTTTCAGTGTAGCCTTGCTCTCATGCTGACCCTCTCAACACTTTCTCTTTTGTAAAAGACAGGCCTGTTAGTTTCCTTTAAACTCATAAGTCTTTTGGCCAAAGAGCTCGCTTGTCATAAAGAGTGACAGAATATGCACTGGCTTGAGAATGCATGTGAAAACCAACGTATTATGAAACATGAGTGAAGCGAAAGCATGACTGCACTGCATTCAGACAGATTTGGCTGTACATAAAGCAGCACACTGTGTAACTGTTACTACAAATCTTCTCTCTGGAGCACCCGGTTGACACCCACAAACACTGGTGTGGGGCCTCATCTGGGTGCTGATAAGAAACCCTGTGGATAACAGGAGTTACTGCATATGGTTTATGGGAACTATCAACCCATCCATTAGCCGCTGAAAGGAGTTCTTGTAAAGTAGAGCCCAAGGACCCTAATATATGGACACACAGAAAGGTATTATGCAACAAGGAGGCATTGCTACATCTCAGTAATGGTGGTTAACACTGAGGCTCTGATGTCTCGGGGCCCTTTGGAATCCAGATAAAGTATAGCCCTAAATGGGCTTGCATTGATGTTATGTTGCAGAAAGTATAGTTCCCATTGTTTTTGTCTGTAATTATTGTGTTATTTTCTCTGCAGTAAAGGGGGAACACTCCTCAGAACAGTGAGCCTCAAACTCAAACTTCATGTTAGGCACAGTTTCTCTAGTAATCCTTAGAAATCAGTAGGTTTACCATACATACAAGGTAAAACCGATAAAGTGGGAATTTGAATTAGGGTATAATGGGCTGGTTTTGTTATGAAAACACAGCCTTACAACTTCAAGCTTACAGCTGGTTTATCTTTCTCATTAGAAAGTAAAATACTTCCATTAACTTCCACTACAACTTGATTCTTAAGCTACTGGTTTATAAAATATAGAATAGAAAAGATGCCTTTTGGCAGTAATCTTATCATTTGCCTTTATACTTATATATTGTAATACTGGGAAATTTACCCTGATTCCGTAGTAAAGTAAAGCAGTAATTTTCACAGTTTAAATGTTTGTTCTATAGAAAATGCTGGGTTAGAGTGTGATTTACTATACATGCATTATCTGTGTCGGAATTCAGAGGTTAAAAAAAAATAAAAGATGTAAATGAGGGTCTTTATACAATCACAAGTCCAGAGAGAGCTTGAACCCTCCTCCCCAGATAAGACATTTAAACGGTGGTGGTGGTGCACTGAGTTAATCCCCCACCTTTTTAAACATTTCCAAGTTTATGCCCAAGACTTTGACTTATATGGCTAAAAAAGGAGTCCCAGATATCTTAATTTACAGTCGGAACTGTGACATTTCACTCAACATAAACAACTGGCAAGATGTTAATGATAAATATATCACACGGTGGATGTCTTAGCTCAGTTTTCCTTGCCTTAAGACAAGTTACAGTTCACCTATGGAAAAAAACCTAAATACTTTCCCATCATTAAAAATAATAGTAATAGACAAGTGCATTGCGCAACCTGTCTGAAATTAGCAGTATAAGTGGGTTCACTGGATAGCAGTGCCTGTTTGCTCAATATGTGTGTGACTTTTCTCGCCTCAAATTGCATCATAATGTCAACTTACAGTATATTCATCCCTTCTGTCTAGGCCATAGCTGATTCCATCACATGCCTGTTGATCCCCGCGAGCCCCTTCAGAAAAACTGAAAGTGAGATTTCAAGCAAAGACTGTCTGAAACCTCACTTTCAGCCTCTTGCTTGTCTGGCTCATGTTTTTCTTTATGCAGGCAGTCCAAAAAAAATCTTGAATGAGATAAGATCGCACAGACAAACTCTGGTGTAATAGTAAGCAGCTGCTCCCTAAGTGATTTCAGAGCCTGTGTTTAAAAAGCTCATGATAACAAAGATGTAATGCCACGTTCCAGGCCTCTTTGGAAACCAGGAACACACAGCAGTTCTGACCATGTTGGTGGAGAACACCTCAACATTGTTGTCCACTACGGCTGTGTGCTCTAGAAGCAAATGGCTGCCATAATAATTTGATTTATATCAAAAATATCAGTAATTACAGTACAAACTCTTGATATGCAATCAGTAGTAAACATTACAGGAGTTTCTACATTGCTGTATTTGACTTTGAAAACAATTTTTCTGAAATTTGGGTATTTCACCACAATATATATTGGTTTTAAGTTTCAGGCACTAATACACTTCGTCAAATTCAAGATATCAAGTTCAGGTCTGAACACCCAAGAAAAAGCAATCAAGCCTGAATGAAATAATCTAAATTATTGTGGCAAGATTTGCTTCCATATTGAGGTCAACTCACAAGTAATATTCACTGGCCCAACAATTAGCTTCTGACTGAATAAAATATCCATTTATGGAGATTGAACATGAACTGTTTTAGTGAAATGTGCAGCTGAGACTAAGGGTCAAATAGGAAACTGGATTAGAGAGCAATGACTGAAGCTGAGATCACATCAAAGTAGGTCTCGCTCTGAGATCTGATGCTACGTGACAATACCAAATGTTGTTCTATGAGCAGTTTGTATGGGGAAGGATTCAAATTAACTTGCCACACATCAGGATTAATTAGAGTCAAAATTCACCCAACATGGAGAAATACATGTAGTGGTTAGGATACCAGGGTTAACGTAATAAATTGGTTAAAAAAGGATTTTTTTTTTTTTTTGCCAGAGAACAATATGTCTTTCTCTTCCAGTTTTCTCAGTTATGAAAATAGGGTGAAATGACAGTGGAGCTTTTAAGACTTTGCCTCTAATGTGGGGAGATTTAATGAACATGCATATCTGGGTGTATATGAGCATGTGGTGATTAAGTGTTTTGCTTAGGGGTATTCAATTGATACCAGAAGTTTGCTGAAAGAGACTTTCACTGGTAAAATTCACAGTAGTACAGTTTTCTGCAAAACCTTATGTGATCTCATTTGTCTAAATGACACAGAGAGGCTGCAATATTACAGACTGACATTGTTTGCTGTGTGTTTCTTGAAATGATTCCAGAGGCTTCACATGCACACTTTGCACACTTCACTTTACATACATGGTTTAACAATCAGCCAATAGTCTGGAGGTATACTGAACATAAACAGGTAGTTTGACACTAGCCTCTGACAGGACCTTACAGTTAAACCCTCAGCCCCAAACTCAGAACTCAGCTAGGTGATTCCTGAATGGAGGCTTAGGCCCCAAACATGGTTCACACAGGTACAATAACATAGACTTTAGCTTTGAGCAACACAAACTTGTTTGTTTTTTTTTTTGCGCCAAACTGCCTGGAAAATCTTTACAGACTTCACAGACTGGGTTTGACCATCTCCTCAGGTATGTACACGTGCATGTTGAGCTGGGGATGTAATTTTGAAGTTAGCATGACCGGGTTTGATGCCAACTGCCCTGTCACACTACAGCCAGGGTAATGCACACTGGGCCAGTCCATCAGCTGAAAATGCAAAGAGGACATTTGATTTAAACTCATCTTCTATCTACAGGTAAAACCGTACACAAGAGACTCCCAATATACCTAAGCAATAGATGCTCAATCATGTTAGATATACAATATCTTCCAGTACTACTTGTTTAAAAAAAGTAATAATGCAAAGTAATAACTGTAACATGATACTCATTACTGTGTTACTAGCCAACTGTGATGAAAAAGGTGAATTTAATATACATAATAATAGAACAGAACAAATTGATAGATTTCTGGGTACTGAACTTGCAGTTTCTAACGTGCATATATAACATGCTATTCATTTTCATAATCAAATATAGCCAGCGGATGTGTTTTGATTTCTAGGGTCCACAGTGACTGGCTAAGTGAAATGTCTTTTTTTTCTTCCTGCGGTTAATACATGTTCATATTATTAGGCCTAAGGGTCCGGACACCCTCCTCTGGGGCTTCATTTTAGTGTCTGTCAGGAGTTTGGCTCAGGGAACCGAATGGGTTCAAGTTCCTCTCTGTTTTTATATGAAACACTCAGCCAACACCTCGGGCTCCATGTAAACCTATAAAGGCGCGCTTACTCTCTCCCATACTCTCTCGCTCTCTGAGCATATTCCATGTTAAAATAAGGTTATGAGATCGGGGTGCTGCATGAGGAGGAAAGGGAGACATTTCATTAATTGGATTTTAGTGTTATACTTTAACGAGAATCATGAGAACATTTCAGATTTTTACTGTTATTGTTTGGATGTTTTTTTTGTGTGTGTGAGTGTGTGAGACAGGAGGTGTAGTCTGTTTCAAGTTATGAAACCAAAACAATGTTTTCCACAAACAGCGCAGTGAAAAAAACCTTTTACTACCTTTACTTCAGTCCAGTACTAATATGTACAACAACGGGATGACTATTACAACGTGTCCACCATTTTATCACTGAAACAATACATACACTTACAGTTAGATCATATTTGCCTTCTTAAAAATACTCTTTACCCTTTACCACTAATCCTAAGGGTTAATGACTGGTTTACTGCTTTTAAAACTTTGTTTTCTCTTATCTTACTTCAATCAATTTTTGGTGGATGATTTGGATACGGATACAGCAGTGTATAGCTTTCTTCTCAAAGTCAAAAGCTACTTTGGCTGCCAAGCAATTACACTGTCTGATGAAAGTCTCAATCCGTAAACCCTTGCACTATGTTTACAAAATAAGTTAGTTTCATGCACAAATTCTAATATTTAAAAAAATGTATAAAAATAAATA
>OMLM01012024.1:0-21727 GCA_900302695.1 Helostoma temminkii
CCCCCACCCCCAACTCATACTGTCTTTCTCTCTGTCACACGCACAGCAACATGCAACAATGATGCCATGTGATAAGACCAACCTGCCTTGTATTATTTAACAGTCTACACTTTGGAGTCAGAGGAAAGTACAAACACCCCTTTCCTAGAATGCTTTTATACTATTCCACTTACACAATGAAAAGAGACAGCACGTGCACGATGGTGTTTGCATAGAGATGCAATAAACTGATCAAAGAGTGGCAGGAAGAAGGGTACAAAAGAAAGCAGGTGAGCTATAGCCAGTAGTGAGAAAATAGTATAAATAACACACAAAAATGGGAAACCTCGACAAAGAGATAGACAGTGGAAAGAGGCTGGAGAAAGCCTTTCAATCAGTTAGTGCTGTGATTCATGGCGATGTGTTATCAGTCTTGGGTGATAGGCTGCTTCCCCACTCCAGGAAAGGCCAATATGTGTGAGTATGTGTGTATATTCCAGGTAGTAGGCAGCAGTCTTGGCGAAATTCTGTGAATCTTTGTGATTTTGTAGCACAATATCTTTAACCACACCCAGCATCACTGGGTGTGCTCTGTTGAATGTGCAACCTCACCTGACAATGAAGTCATGGAGTTCATCTGTTATTCTTTGTACAACAGCAGAAACCATATTAGTCCAGCAGAGACCAGAAGAGGAAGTTGAGAGATGATGACTTTTTTGTCCAAAGATGCAACACTTTTCTTGGGCTAACTTGAAGATCTCTTTTCTGATTTATTATTTAGGCGTTTTAATCTGAACACACCTTTTGCATTGCCATGTAATCGTGTACTGTACATTTAGAGGACTGGTTTTCCTTGGTTGAGAGTCTATTTTTAAGAGCTGTGTCATCCATGCAGAAAAACCCTCCTTATTCTAACTAAGCTTTATGCTGTGCACTGCATGCTTATAGCTCCAGCTTATTTCCCCCCTGAAGCATTTGAGTCTGCACAGGCCTCAAATAGTTCAAGAGGCTCTCCAAGGCTCTGGTGATGCATGAGTGACTGGATGCTTGGATGACTCACTTGCTGCCCAATCAGTAACTTCTGAGTCTAAACTGAAAGCAGAAGCTTTTACAGACATTCGGTTGCTGCATGTAAAAACTTCCCTTACATTCTACTTTTCTAAAACAAAAAACTTAAGCACTCTTAAGCAAATTCATAGAGACAGGCAAGGGTTAAAAATGAGGGGATTTATATCCAGTTCTAATTAACTCTTGCAAGTAGTTAATGCAGAATTATGCTGTACATGCAGACATCATTCTTTGGCATATGGACATCTGAAGCAAGTGTATTGTGAAAGTGGTTTATCCAGGATAAATCTGCTGCACGTATCTGCTGTTGACCTCAGGAAGTCAACAACTCTAAAATTGTCTGCTTGTTAATCAGCTCTTTCCAGAAGACCATTTTCGGGCTATACTGTGGCCAACCAAACCTCTTTTCATATGGCTGTGTGCTGCGTATAATAACTTGATGGGCAGATTGGGGAAGGTTTTCGAGTGTTGGAAGCTTGTCATCAAATGTCAATGACCACTGATCATTCTCCATTTGGCAGACATCGCCGTATCGAGTAGTGTGTGCAGGTGTGGTGGGTACACTCAGCTAACTGTGAGAGGACAGTCTATTTAAACTAAAGGCAACATGATCAGTATTCCACAGAGAATAGTTCCTAGATTAAGATGAAACATTCAGTGTTTAGCTCTAAAACAGCTCTAAGAGCTCTAAAAGATTTCATGCCCCTTCATCCTTTCACATAGTATTCCAGCAGCACATCAAGTTGGGTCTGTATCGACTCGCGCAGCTATTCCTTTGATGTGTTTTCATTACTTTACTTGTAAAGACTGGTGCATCCTCAGATCGTTACCATTTAAACAACATGCAGAGGCTTGTGAAGTCCTCCGTGTTCAACCACTGCTACCACACATGCAGTCCATACACATATGGCACTTGAAAGTTCGTAAGAAGAAAAAAAAAAACAAACAAAAAAACGCTTAGATAACATGTTCGCAAAGTCACAGGATGGTGAAAGGCATACACACACTGCAGTGGCAGCCTCCTACCTGGATGCAGAAGTCACTCGCACACACAGAAGTCAAGGTAAAAGATAATGCGTTTATTTAGTAATCAGCAAATAGCACTTATGCAGTGGGGACATAGTGAAGCCTGAGAGGTCTTGATAAGATCGTTTGCTCTCAGGTGTTTCCCTGTTGCACCACGTATGGGATAGAGTCAAGTGAATGGGGTGACCTTTTTTGCTACAAAATCAAATTGCGTACGTTTTCCCCAGAAGATTATGCCACTTCAATTAAATGTGTTATCTCGTGCGCCCTGTTGTATGCACCAACAAATACACACAAAGATGTAGAATTAGACAATAACATGGAAAAGCACCTATTGTTTGAAACACTTTCGGACACTTTATCTTGTGCACTGTACCTTGGTTCTCCTTGCATTTGGCATCTGTCCTGGGAAGATATTAATGTGACAAATGAAACGCCACAAACCTTAAATGGTCTTGGCAGGGCTTGAAAGGTCAGGAGCTGCATTTGGTTGCAGGTGTGTGCTTGTCAAGTGTGTAAAGGTGGTGTCAGGGGTGGATAATAACATTGAGTCCTCTGTGCAAAAAACAGTAAGTTCCGGTCCCAAATCTATGTAAATGTCAAAATCAAAGTGATGAGCCTTCTGTGTGAGTGTGTGTATAATTGTTTTATGAACAGCTATGCTTGACTGCTCAAGGCAGACTTCCATTCCAGCCTGGAAATGTGGCAGTGTCCACTTACCAGAATGGACACTGGGAACAATCTGCAAACTGCTTTTTTCTGTCTCACACAACACTCTGTCTGTCTCCCTTCCTGTGTTCCTCCAACATATTATTAACAGTGTAACCGTATGTTGAAAGGCCCCTTGCTTAGTGGTGCACATTCAGAGCTGCCGACTTAAGCAAATAGCTATTTGCATTCCATTAGGAGAAAAAAGCAAAAAGAAGCACCCTTCCTCATCCCATATCTGCGTCTAGCTGAATATTTCTCATCTGAGGCTCCAAGTCTCTGTTTTTCTCTCCCTCCTGCTGAGACCGTCAGAGCAAGTCAGAGACAGAGCAATCACGGCAATCAGTGTTTTCTCGTGCCAATCCGATTGGGTAGTAGCTGCCAAAACAAAAGAGTGACTGTCCAATCATTATGATGCTGTGTGATTCTGTGGTGTTAGCAAATGGTTGCTTGGACCATCTGCTGGAATAGGAAAACATCAGCAGCTTGGGGCAACGCTGTAGTTGGGGAGGCTCCACCAGAACACTTCAGACTGCCTTGTCTTCCTGTCAGTTGTTTGGATAATTGTGTGTGAATTCTGATTATTTTTATAGATCAGTGATAAATATACAGATAAATATACAGTCTTTGGAGGTTTCTCTCTGGATACTTTTTGTTTCTGTTGTTTGAGCTTTTGTGGTAAGGTACACAACTGACTGCATGATTTTTGACCTAAAATTAGACAGAAAGGACCTGCTGTGTCTGAAGGCATGTCACAGCCTCAACTGATCTCAGCAGATGTGTGACAGAGTTCAGGTGGTTAGTTTTAGTAGCAGGGTTACCGGTCAAAGTATTTTTCCATAGAGAACTAGAAAGAACGGCACTGTTAACATCCCTTGGGTTGGTGTCTCAATCAGATCTGGCCTGTGTCAGAATGTGTAACAACAGTACTCTTTTTGTCTTTGGCTCACTCTCACACACACAGATATCTCCTCTTCTCACTTTCTCTTGTCCTCTTTCATTCCCCCATCAGCTCATCTGATAGTGCTCTAACAGTCTCAAATGGTTCCCAGGAGATGTATCATCTCTGTACACACACATCCTAGTCCTCATTGATGGAATGAACCATTTCCTCACTGATTTGTAACTCACATAGCCTTCTAAACTGAGACAGATATCTTGGACGTAAACAGTCAGCTTCTCTACACTTCAGAGAACTGTAATTTTTTTCTAAATGGAGGCAAAAAAAATAGTGATTTTATGCCAGAGATTATCACAGGAAGACCAGTTGTGGTATTATAGCTAAGTAGGATGTAGAAGTCTAAAATTAGCTGTCTGGTGTTTGGACTGGACAACCTTCTCTGCATTCAGAGGTACAAGATTTAGTAACTTACAGCTCCAGCTATCATGATACACTGTACAGTATACTGCAGAGGTACAGGGAGTTTGCATCTTGTTCATACAAATCTATATATAGAGCTGGGGACCAGTGCTGTGTTTTTTTGCATGTAGTTTTTGTATATGTAGTCATTTGCTTGGGTAATAGTTTCAGTGTAACAAAATGCTTTATTGAGTCTGTAGTCAGATAGAAATAGTGATTATACAATAGGCTTCAGTTTGTTGCTTTGTGATACAGAGGGATTCACAGTTTGGAACATAATGGAGATTTTAACATTTAGTTTTACCATCAGACTGTGTCACTACCACCTCATACTCACAGGCACAGACAGACAGAGAGAGAGAGAGAGACTTAACAGTGTTATGTATGGTTTCATCGCTCTGTATAGGCCATAATCACCCTCTCTCCATCTCAGTAAGCTCATGCTAAATGACCAGACATCTCTGGCGGCTGCCATGATTTGTCTCTCCACCGAGCATCACGCCATACCTTACCCTCTGTGCCTCTCTTTCCTCCCTCCTTCCTTGCTGCCATATGTTGTGCCTGTGTGACCGGCCGACGTGTCAGGCCTGACTAACGCTTTAACGGCAAGGCTGACTTTGATTTATTTCCTCTGAAATCTAGGGGCCGGGGGTAATAACACAGAATGACATTATTTGTTTATCAAATCCTGGGCTGCTTTTCTTGGCAGAGTCAAGATGTGATGACTTGATAACACCCCCCCCCAACACACACACAAACACACTTGCCACACGCACTTATACCCCCCACAGTTTCTGATTGGGCCATGATTAGAAGGTCTGTTAAGTTGCTTAACCTCATCCAAGCGAATGTTTCTTAAATCTGACAGAGCAGAGAAAAACTAAAGATCGAGATGAAGCAATTAAATTGTTAAGGTTCAGATTTAACCACACCTTGCAGTTTGTGAGCCAATTTGTTAAGAGTGTTTTCTGTCTATACTAAGTGGTTGCCATTCCTCTATTTCCAGCAAGAGAGTGGAGAACAGTGAGCTAAAGAAGACAGGGAGAATAAACAGTACTTTAAATACCAAATGACCCATTTAATGGGAGATGTTTTATCTTCCCATATCCAGAGTGTCTGTCACATGCTCTGCCTTTAATTTGAAGATAACATGAGGCTGTTTAGTTTGTTGAAACTTCATTTTGGTGTTATTCAGTAATCGGGTCTGTCGTTCTGGCACTTTCACTACACGTTTGGTTCCTTTTAACATGTAAATGATGCAATGCCCCAAAAAGCTTGTTAAAATGTGATCCCTGGCAAATTTGCTCAGGAGCTTGGAATCCCCAAGAAGCAATTAGCAGATTTAATTTGGCTATTTGCCCCAGTGTTCAGAAGTAAGTGTTTGTTTAAAACAGCACCTTCACCTTCCGTTATCAACTATGTGAATAGTATCTCCTGGAACACAATGCTGTGCTGTAGAACTCAATAAAAGAGTTAAAGGCAAGGACAATCTCAAAGACAGCCTGACTGATAACAAAAAGGCCTCACCTAATAATGAACAACTGGAGTTGGCTTTTTTTTCTCCAACATGGGGAAGCAGGGGTGAAGGAGGGGAGAGAAAATCTCTGCCAGCACTTGCCAGCATGTTTTATGGCTAATTGAAGCATTTGGAATAAAACAGCCACAAAATGGCACCCTTTAGAATTGGAGCAGGGTTAATATATTGTGATCCCACAATTAGCCCAGGATTGTTAAGATCTCTTTAATTCTGTGAGGTCCATTAAGCGGGATGGGCGAGAAAGTGCTCCCGTCGAGACAATTTTTCTCTTCTCTCTTTGTTCTTCCTGCCCTCCTTTCCTGTCAGCAGCTGCTGTAGTAATCAATATAAGTGGACATGGCCGTCAGCAGGTTGCCAGGTTATCCTGGCCTCATCCCCTTTGGGTGCCATAGCTTCTGAAGTCTATCCACACAGTGATTTTGTTTATAAATATACAAGGCGTGAGTGAGTCATTGGTAGTAGAATGACTTTGGTGTGAAACTCTGCAAGGTGTGGCCCTAAAAACTGACATGGAAAAGCTCACCTTCCTGGACAGGGGTATTAGATAAGGCTCAATGCAGGGTAGAGACGATCACTGAGGTTTGCTCTTTATCCTAGTTTCTCAAATCTCCACTTGGACTATGAGTGCTTCCACTAGAGCCACAGCAGCGGCTGCAGCATGATTGTCACGACTCAGGATTTTACAAGTGTCTTTTTCAGAATATGAGAATCCCTTTTGGGTTATCTTCAGGGATACAGTGTGTGTATGGGAGCTTGCCAGTTGGTGGAGGTTTTTGAGACAGGACTGAACTTACAACATTTGAGCCTGCAAGTTCTCCAATCCTTTCCAGACCATGACATAATGAAGCCTGCACAGTTTGCTCAACTTTTAATGTGACTGATGTCTTCAGAATATGTAGGTTTGAACTTAGTCTAATGAGGTGAATACAGCCACACTAAAATATAGCATTGCTTGTTATAGTTGTTGAGGCTGGACTTAAACAGATGGCTGGCTCATGAAACACAAATTTGTGATAATCTAAAATTATCCTACTTTCAATTTCTCATGCATGGATGCATATTTAGGTTAAGAAAAGGCTCCGGCTTTATCAGCAGCTAATACCTGACTGCTTAGTGCTCAGGTAATAACTTGGGATCCTGGAAAATGGTGAATTTCAGTGGCACAGGGTTCCAGCGCGGTGGAATTGAAGCTCTTTGCAAGTAATTAAACAGCATGCCACTTCATACAGATCAATTTCCTGTAAGTCATTTGTTGCCAGTGCAGCATTGCCCCAGTCCACGTCATGTTATCTCTTCAAAATATGTCCCTTTATCATGTTTTAATAAGGACTGTATGCTCATGTTTTCAGGAGAGAATCTACTCACTGACTGTCTGATGAACATTTTCCTCACTGTTATCTGGCTAACAGAACATTCAAGATATATGTGTCTTGTATAAATTAAAATTGAAGGGGGGGGATATTGAAATGGCTTCTATTTCAATGGTAAATATAAGGTTGCTTCAAAAATGCTGGCAGAGGTGTGTGTAATTGTGAAAAATCAGTGGAGTAGACAAAGAGTCGTTTTTCTACATATGGGATTCTGAGTTTTATAGATGTGGTGCTGGTATATGAGAGGTTGGTGGTCCTCTTGTTATACTGATGGCCACACTGCGTTGCAGAGCGATGATAATCCTGCAGTGTGCATAAAGGGATTTGCTCTTGTTGGGCTGGCCACAGGATGTCCCAGGGTGAGCACGCTGTTTATCTTTCCACTGTCTTAAAGTCCCCTGGGTTTTTATGGCCCTGGAACTTACAGTTCCTGTTGTCACTTGTCATTTCACAAAGGCACAGCCATGCATACACACAAACACACACACGCCCCTTTGTCAAGTAAGTTACATTTCCCACACTCTTTATTTCTATCTATATACATTCTCTCTATTCTTCACATTTCTCTTTCCCTCACTCCTCACCAGCCAACTCAAAATATTCCTTTCTCTGTCTCTTTATTTCTCACACACTATTATAATCTCAACCATTAAACAGCCAGCTACAGCAAGCACACAGCTCCTGTGGTACATCAAAGGGAAGCTAAGTGGCAAGAACAAGCTTTATTTTTCATGAAATGTTGATGGTGACTTCCCGCTCATTGTGAACATGAGCTGTCATGACAGCGTTTTAAACATCACATGTATTTAGTATTAGGTAGGTAATTCTTTTTGTCTGAAGATTGTTTGCAAACATTGTGTCAGAAAACTGATTATTTCTCATTTTTTAGGGGGATAGAGAAGAGACTCAACTTTTGCTCATTGTTTCCTTTACCCCCACAAACCCCTGTATACTGCAGCACACCCCCACCCATTCCTGTCTTCCCTAGATACCACTTGTCAGCCCTGGTAATGGGTTTCTTGGGGGAGATATTATTTTGGTCCAGTAAGCTGCGTGCTTAAAATATGAGTGACAGGCTTGACTTACTTGCACATGGAGAGAATTTTGTTTTTAAAGACTGCCAAAGTAGAACCAGCTCTTCTGCTGCACAAAATTGAGAAAAAATCTTAACAGTAAAAGCCTGCATGCAACCACCCACCACCTTTACTTCCCTGGAAGGAAAAAAGAGATGCAACTTCCCCTGACTAAAATGTCCTATTTTTCCTGTCTCTCCTAAGAAGATAGATGAAGAAAATGAGGCCAACTTGCTGGCAGTGCTTACAGAGACCCTGGACAGCATCCCAGTGGATGAGGACGGATTGCCTTCGTTTGAGGCCCTGGCAGATGGGGACGTGACCAATGCCAGTGACCGGAGCTGTCCCTCCTCCCCTGACGGCTCGCCACGCACCCCAGAGCCTGAGGAGCCTTCCCTGGTATGACCAATAGCCCCTACTGCTCATGATTTTCTCATTACTACCACACCAGGGTCAAAACATATGTTATTCCCAAGACATGATCTGTAACCCTACACACCACCAGCACATGGCACACTCCAAAGCAGACTAGGCACCAAAAGTGGCGATTTGTATGTTAGATTTCTGCATTTGACAGCGCCCAATCCACAATGGCCACAACATATTCACTGTACAGTATGTGTAATGAGATGCAGATGCAGGGAGGTGTGAAGTAAATAGAATGGATCAGTGTGTTTGCTGCTCAGTGCTAATTGCATAACAGTACTATTATGGTGCCAATTCAATGATATGAACACTGTGCTGGGGCCAACTATGGTTGACACGATGCCACAGGCCCTGAAATCAAGCCGGCACGTAATGAAAGTACAAGAAAAAAGAAATCCATCTTATGTAGTCTACACTCAGTGGGTCTTAACTAATCTCCCATGCCCAAATCATCTTTTTTGGCAAAAAGACAGGCCTCTCTATGAGACGTCAGCTTACCTATGTGTTGTTATTTTTACATATAAACATGCCATCTGGGCATTTCTCTAGCTTAACAGCTTTGACCTAAAAAGTTATGTTATGTACAGTTATAGTCCATTATATTCCATGCTGGTCCGTTCCAAATGACCTTTCGCCACATGCCTGAGTTTGTTTATTCATAAACATTAGAGGAGCCTGCCTTTGTGTACACAAAAACACCTGCACAGGAAGAAAAAGAACTTGACTTAACACACATAAAAATATCCTATGTAAGTAATGTTATCTTTTCTAACTGCAGTATCAGTCTTCTCTGGTTGTACATTTACAAAGCACAGGCTGTCTAATTGAAAGAAAATGGTAATTTGCATACCACCCGCTCACTTCACTACTTTTTCTTGTTTTGATTGGGTCCATTCGCAGCTGAAGAAGCTCCTTCTGGCACCCGCAAACTCCCAGCTCAGCTATAATCAATACACAGGTGGCAAGGCACAGAACCATGCAGCCAGCAGCAACCACCGGATCAGACCACCACCTGCTGTCGTCAAGGTAGGGACACATACACACACTCACACACACACAAATACATGAACCGCCTTATTTCTCTCTTGTATGCACATTTTTTGTTAGTGTTTGTTTATCTCTCTCTTACTCTGTCTTGCTATGTCTTGTCTTTGGCTCTCCCTCCTTCTCTCTCATGCTTTTCTTGTTTTGGTGGCTGCCTTTAGAAGATGTTAGACTACTGCTCTAGTCTACTCTCCCAGGGGGCCTTCTCATAATGAAAGCAGGCTGATTGCTGTTGGGCTTTCCAGGCGCGGCATCGGCACCGTTGTCTCATTAGCTCCACCACTTATCTGCCTTGGTATGGCGCCTGTTGAAAAAAAAGAAAGGGAAAAAAAAGACGACAGGCACACTTGCAGTGAGATTGATGCCTTGAGATGACAAGATCAAAATATCAGACGTGATGTTCTCATTAGATGGCTCTCAAAAGAATTTTTTTCTAAAGAGGTGGAGTTGATTAAGATTAAAGTTAGTCAGTATCATGGGTTTATAAATGTGAATAAATTATGTGTGTGATTTCAGTAATCTTTTGCCATTTGATAGCAGAACTTAATGTACTTAAAGTATTCAGTGTTGTATACAGCTTGCAGCACTTGATTATTTGCTCGTGTATGGGGAAAATGTCAGAAATCACTATGTATGTTTTCCCTTTTGCTAATATAAAAGCATTTTACGGGATCAAACTGTGTGGCAAACACAATACAGACATGCACAGCACACATAAATCTGTGTTTGCACATGTGCATCAACCCTCCTCACAAAGTCTATTTTCATACTGTGCCTTTGAGTTATCCATTTCTGGAGCACAGCGAATGAGGACTCCCAGAGGACATGGTGTACAGAGTGGCGTGGTGGTGCTCAGAGGGCCATGCAATTAAGATGATGGGCGGCCCACACTCCCACCATCGCCTCCCAGACAGTTGGGCAACCACTGTGCACACACTGTCTGAGTTGCTCTTTTAGCCTCTCTCTGGCTTTTATTTTTATGCCAAATAAAGAAGTTATCATTTATGACAACTGGAACAACTGCATTGTACTACCAACAGCGAGAAAAACTTTTTGTTTAAGCAAACTAAATAATTTTCTTTTTTCCATCTTGCACAGATGGAAAGCCCCTGGAATGGCAAAGCAAGGGGGGGCTCCAGCCAACAGCACCGGTCGGTGAGGCGGCCTTGCACGGAGCTGCTGAAATACCTAACAGCCACCGATGACATCCTGCTCCACCCCAAAGCCAGTGAAGCCAAGAACACGTGGGGTGGTGCCAGTAGCAGGGACAAGAGTGGCCTGGGTCTCGGCGCCTCTTCCTCCTCCTCTTCGCCATCCTCGTCATCCACCTCCTCGTTCTCCTCCCTCTCTTCCACCTCTTCTTCCTCTTCCTCCACCACTTCCAAGAAGAAGTCAGCTGTGCCATCTCAACATCAGCAGCAGCAGCAGCAGCTGTCGCCGCAGCAGCATCACCAGCGAGGTGAGAGCCGGGCTGCAGGCGAGTGTAGTGTGGCTGGTGTTGGGGCTGGGAAGTGGCAGCATAGCACTCACGATGACAGGGTTGAGAAGTTGGAGGGTGCTTCTATCCCTGTTGGCCACAGAACCTCCACCTGCGCCCATGCCTGCCCCAAACTGGAGCACGGGCCGTGCAGTGAAGAAGGAAGGCCGCCAGGCAATGTGGGCAGCCTGGCCGCCGCTAGGTTTATTAGGTATATGCATTCTTATTCCCTCCCTCCCCGAGAGGTGAGTCACAGCTGTGAGCATTGCCGAGAGGCTGTGGGTGCCACTCAGGCTTGTGAGGGCTTTGGCAGGCAAGGCCGTAGAAACAGTAGTGGTGTCAGTCATGCACCACGTAGGCACATCACAGTGACTATTACAAAAAGGGATGAAAAGCCCAGTCACCCCTTACTTAGCCAGCTGCTCACCTCCAAACAGAGGCCTGCCCGATATCGGGCCCACCTACTCCCACTTAAGATCACCCCCTTTCCCAGTCCTCAGAGTAAATTAGCAGTTAAGAGGTCTGAGAGCCAAGCCCATTCTGTTTCAAAAGTCAAGGAGGAAGAGTTCAGAGGAACCAATGATCTTACCCCAAAGGGACTGTGTCAGGCTAAAGAGTCTGACTCAGAGCCCGTGTTGGCACCTGTCGCATTAGACCTGGACAGCTGGGTTAGCCAGCCAGAACCAGGGTTGAACATGGGCTTTGGACTAGAGCTGGGTTGGCCAAGCCAGGGGGGCTTTGGGGAGGATGTTTACCATGATGATGTTGTTGATGATGATGACGATGATGACCATGTCACGGGCAGCCCCGCAGCGGTGCTCTTACAGGGCCCACCAAGCCCACTCTTCCCAGATACTAGAATTGCAGAGCTCACCCTTCCCTGCATCATACAAGGGCAAGGGCACCCACACAGACAGGCACTCAGCGAGCACCCCGACGACCAGGGCCACCCTTTGTTAGGTAATCATGACTGCATCCCCCCCACTGGCCTTTATCTTTGCTCTCTCTTCTCCCTCTCCTGCTCTAACCACTTCCCAGTTTGACTTCACAACTAACCCCTACTCTAATTCGAGTCTAACAGTCATTCTGAGGGCATAAACAACAATGACAATAAACAGCCTGCTAGTCAATGCTTTTTTGCTAGTTCCAGAGGCATTCTTTTAAATAGAGTGAAGTTAAATAAAAAAAGAGGGGGTGGGAAAAGGGGTGAGCCTTGTCTTGCTTCTGTACGTCTTGTATTCATAAAGTCGACCCTTGAACCATCTTTGGCTGATTGAGCTGAGTGTGCTGAATATGAACATTTAGACTCACAGCCCGGGTGCTGCTCTTAAGTGTCGTTCTACTAAAGCCACATTCCCTTAGCTGGAGCACAAGTCGGCCAGAGCCTCGGGCAACTGCACAAGCTTCCTTGACTCTCCTTTCTTCCTTCTTGTTTCCTCTCCTTTGCTGTTGGTGCATGCGATTATGACTTTATTGTCCAGGGAAGGGCTCACCCACTGTCATGTGTCTTGTTTGTGGCATCGTCTCTTTTTGTCTTTATTCCATTTCAGTCTATCTGTTGTCTTGAGCAGGCTATGCGTGTGTCTACACACCTGTAATACACGTACCATCACTCCATCCTGCCTCACACAGTAAACAGTTTATCATAAGAGAATAAAAAGTTAAAACGGGGTCAATCTAAAAAGATATGCTTTGTACACTAGTGTCCATAGAAGATCTTCTAACCAGGGATGGGTGTTTTTGTAGCAGTAATTGCATATAATGAGCCAATTTGAGATTAAATGTTGCAGAATGTGGACCTGTTCTCTTCTGCCATGAGTGTTATATCTAGATCAATAATTACCCATGCTCCTTTGTGTTCTGCAGCCAAACCAACCACCTTGCCACTTCCTTTGACCCCAGAGTCTCCAAAGTAAGTGTGAGAAGTTTTTCCTTTATTCTAGGAACAAAGCAAACAACAAACTACAGAAAAATGAAAGCCAAAAACACTATGTAGACTAGATTCCAAGTTGAGGCATTTTTGTGACTCATTTCCATTTCTTAGATCACTAACTCATAGTCTCAGTTTCACCTGAAAGGTAATATGTTGCATTCTTTGTCTTCCAGTGACCACAAGGGATCACCGTTTGAGAACAAAACCATTGAACGCACATTGAGTGTGGAGATTGCTGGAACCCCAGGTGAGCACCCTTTTTGATCCTTTCACCTCTCTCTCTTAGCTAGTGCTGGGTTAGGTCTGGCTTTTGATATACATCTTGGTAATTCCACTAAAGTTCAAAGTTCAAGGTGAACGCAAAGGAGAATGTTTTTATGTGCCTGACTATTGATTAGGCTTTCCAATCTCTTCAGGGTTCATTAGCTAACCCCTTCCATTCTTCCCCACCTCCTCTCCACGTTACTGAAGAGTTAATGTGCTTTTCCTCCCTCTTCTATCAGATCCTAATGTTCTCTGACTGACAGCTTAAACATCAAAGGAAAATTGAAATGGCAGCGTTATTGTTTTAATTGGTTTTTCAGTGTAATTCAGTTGTGCCTGCATGAAATGTGGCTTCCTTTCTTTAAGTCTTTACAGATAGCGGCAGTTATATCATTTGACTTTACAATAAATTTCCAAAGGATGTTATTTTGCAAATAGAGTCAGTATGAGGACTTTTCAGCATTATTGTTGACATTTTGCTTATGTGTTACTGCATGAACAGAAAGATATTGAAGTTTGAGTGAATACTGTATTTGAGATTCAAATCTCCCTTTCTCTCTCTCTCTCTCTCTCTCTCTCTCTCTCTCTCTCTCACCCTGGATTAATCATCTAAGGTCAATATAAAGAGAATGTCCACCCCTTAGCTTTTCACAATGTGTGATGTTTCACTGGCCTCTGCAGGTATTCATTTACCAGCAAGGGAAATTGTCCTCGTACATACCTCATGCCCCTAAGCTCTTGGAGGATATAACCTCCCCCAATATCAGACCCCAAGAGGTCACCCCCCTGTCCTTCTGACCTTGATGAAGGATCAAAGGTGATGCTAGTTGAGACCCAAGTAAGGGAAAGAGCAGGTCTGCTTAAGCTCTGGGGCAATTAAACATAGTTAATATTTTTTCCTGTTTTACTGCACGTGGGCGGGTCTTTTGACCCGTGTTCAAAAACTGTGTGTCCGTTTTTTTCCACGGCATTCGTTTTACAAGCGCACTCAAATAAAGCCCTTCAGCTGACTTCATCATGGGCCAGTTTAGGGTTGAATATTAGCAGGAAAGTCATTAGTCCAGAAAGCCTCACGTTACTGAGCCCCTTTCCTACTTAGCAATCAGCTTTTTATTCTTGTGCTTTGTGACACCAATGGATATAGATCCCAATAAGTGGAGAGAAAAGCTTTTAAGTCCAGAGTTATGTGTCTTTTGCAGATTTAGAGTAGCATTCCTCAACAATAGAGATTATGCCAGTGCTGCTGGTAACCAGATGGAAGTTAGCCAAGAGGGAGGTTCAACCCTCCACTTTCAAGACAGGTAGCCAATTCAGTGATGGAACTTTCTTTGAACTGTTGCTAGTAACATTTTATTTTATGTCTTTGAGATGAGTTATAGTAGTGGTAACCATTTCATGGAAAGATAAATTTAATTATCACTGGAACATAGATCTGTAAATCTTGTGGTACTGTGCCAAATTATGCATAACAGAAACCTCCTGGCTGTGTGGTTTCGACTCTCTTAAGACATACAGTAAAGCTTTGAAACCTCCGGGGTCTGACTGTCTGACTTAGACTGAGGCCTAATCTCTGCCAAGCTAATAGATTTACCCTGTGTTGCAGTGGTATCTTTAATTACTGTATCTTATGACACTGGGGTGGTCTGTGTGTTGCTATTTGCATGGCTTACCGGCGGATCAACTCTTTAAGCCCAGAGTTGTTATTTGCTCTGAGGTTTCCCAACAATTTACAGCCGGACGAGGAAAAACGGATTATAAAACCCTCCTCTTTCTTTCTGTCTTGCTTACTTGCTTCATCGTTTTCTCTCCAATGACTGCATGATTGGTGTTTGTGCCTGTGGATCATTCATCACCACCAAGTTTGACTGAGAGGCACATATTTATCTAATTCTGATTTATTTCACCACCATCGCTAATGGCTCCTAGTTTATGACCCCACGCACACATTGTTTTGGACAGATGGTGCTTCATTGGTGAAACAGAAGTTCCTCAGGCACTGTGCAGCACCCCTCTCCCTCTCTGCCTTCTCCTTTTCATAGCTCATTTCATTGGCACAATGCATGTATATGTCTATATCACTATAAGAACATAGAGAATGAAGAGAGAGTGGAGAAAAGGGTGGGCGAAAAAGGGGAATGGGTCCTTGCAGTCTTCCATAAAGACACATACATATAATAAGCAAGATGACAAACTATTGGATTAGGCATTCCAAACACAGAAAGTAGTTTCAGAAACTTGCATATTTATGTATCAGGCTCCTGTACTCTCTTTGCCAAGCTGTCTTCTTGGTGCATAGTCTAACATTGGATTTGATACTAATAGCTGTCATTTGGTGCAATTCACCAGCAAGGGAAGAATGATGTGCATTATAAGAAAGGCAAAGAAGTGGGAGAGCGTAGGTGTTTCAAAGTGCCTGAGTTTGACTCCAGTGAGAGACTGTTGGTGACAAGGGTGTGTGTGTGTGTGTGTGTGTGTGTGTGTGTGTGTGTGTGTGGGCACATTTTTCTGTTCAAGACATAAACGGGAAAAGATGCCAAAAGACAGAAGGGGAGAAATAGAGATTGATCCAAGAAAGATGACAGACAGGGAGAGAGAAGAAATGAAAATGTAAGACTAAAGGAGGAAAGAGAATCAGAGTAATGGTGACGGCTGTTTGTGTGAGTGCATTAACAATGCTATAAAGTGGGCTCATCTCAGGACTTCCCATATAACTGCCATCTGTCTGGTTGTAAATCTGTAGGAGGCGGGGAAGAGATGGTAGGGGGCATAAGCAGTAGGGACATGGCATCTGAGAAGAATGACAACCCATTCACCAGTACTTCCTTTGCTTCTATGACATAGCATCATCTTGTCGTAGCAATATCGCCAGACATGCTAACATGTACATTAAGAGTAGTGATATATCTTCCATTACTGTTTCACAGAAAAACGAGATGAATCGCATTGAAACAGGGATGGCATCATGTCAGTTCTGTCAGACCAATAAAAAAGGTCTTTGGTTTTATTCAGATCAGTTGGCTGCTGTCCAGTCTAGACATTTGTGTGAGGCAGGCAGAGATATGATACATGTACTTTAATTTTTTTTCATCGGATGCATTACGTTTGTCCTCTACAAGGTTTTGTTATGTTTTTTTCATGAAAAGGGATCCGTCCAAGGTCAGAGAGAAAGGGGGTGGCAACTCATCCATATTACAACATACCCATATTAAGTTACACCAAGCATTACATTAATCTGTCAAGATTGCAATAAAATAGAGATCAGGATTAGGCCAAGTGAAAGTGAATATTTTAATCAGGCATGTATCTGTGTCCACTGTCCATAAACTGATCTGGGAGTTTATAGATGGGTGAGGGGAAGAGGGAAAGGGGCATATTTGGGGTGGTTTGCATTATGACTCCATTTTCATTTTATTGCTGCCACCCTTCCACCAACGTCTGTGTCTTCATTCCTCCGCAGGTCTGACACCACCTACCACGCCCCCACACAAAGCCAGTCAAGAGAATCCTTTCAAAGCATCGTTCAAAACCAAGTTGTCTTCATGTTCCTCCTCAGCCTTGGCATGCAAAAGAGCCAGACTGAGCGAGTCGGGCCCCGGCTCTCTGGCCCTGGCCCCAGGTGCCTCAGGCGGGGGCCCCACAAGGAAGGGTCCAGAACAGACTGAGCTTTATGCCCAGCTGAGCAAAGCGTCCACTGCCCTCCCTTACTCCTTCACCCATCACACAGTGGGTGATGACCTTGAGGAGCATCGCAGCATTAGCAACAAAAAGCGGGTGGCACCGCGTGGCTACAGTGACCATGACTATTGCCAGGCGTCTGCTAGCACTAAGAAGGATGGTGGCACAGCCACTGTTACCATGACTACAGCAGCGGAAATTACGGTCACCCTGGGTGCTACTGCTGCTCCCATGCCTACTGTAGGCACAGTGGAGGACAGGCATGTTGAATGTAAAGACTTAGCCATGCCACCATCCTCTTCATTATCTTCATCTTCTTGCTCTCCATTATCAGTTTCATCTGGTCCTTTGGCTAAGCAGCAGAATTTTGCCTCTGTGGATGGAGAAGCAGTCCATGTTCAGGAGATAGGAAAGCAGAACCTTACTCAAACCTCCCAGATCCCCTCACAAGAGGTCACTTCTGACAGGGATCAACAAAACCCATCTGCCACCAGCCGGAAGCTCCTGTGTGACCAGGAAATCAGAGCAGAACTCAACAAGCACTTTGGCCACCCCTTACAAGCCCTCTATAGCCAAGGAGGTCAGGAGAAAGAACCAGGCAGCAAACCGAACAAAGCTTCAGCCTCTCCGTCCCTTGAGGAGGGAGAGGATGATTTATACTCCCAGAGGCTGCCTGGCTCAAGCTACCTGCATCCAGGGTTCCTCCCTTTCCACGATGAGCTAGAGCTGGGTGAGGGTCGTGAGAGTCGCTTCCTTTATCCATGGGAGGGCACACCTCTGGACCTACTCTTTGACTGCCCCCCTTGCTCTCCCTCCTGTTCTCCACCATCCAGCTGCTCTCCTTCGCGTGGCTCAGTCTCCCCACCCTCCTCCCTCCTCCTCTCACCCAGCAGGCCTTTCTGCTGTAAGAGCAGCGGGTCCCGCTCCCGTTCTCGTTCCCACTCTGGATCCCGCAGCTCCTCCTCACATTACCGGAGGCGCTCCCTCTCCAGTTCACCTGACAGACACCCCTCTTCCTGGTAAGTCGTCCCTTTCTCTCTCTCTCGCTCTCACACACACACACAGTCCTTATGCTTCTTTTGGCTGAACCTTGGCTGCTCCCCACCCATGCAGTTTAAACAGGGCTTGGGGCTGGCAGGGGGTCTGGCTTAGGAGTGTAAAACAGGGCTGATCAGTCATCAGAGCTCATGTCAGACAGGATAGACCCTGGAGACTTCTAGCATGACCTCCTGCTATTCTTTGCCTTACCTGGAATAATGCAGAATAGATTTGGCAAGTCTTACACAAAGAGAGGTACTGTAGAACAGATTTGAACCCAATCATCTGCAGGAGTACGACCAAACTATGTCTAATAAACTAGGTTGTTTCATTTCTCTGAACTGACAATGGGGAAAGATTGGTTGAATGGAGCAATGAACAAAAAAGTAAAAAGCCTATAACATGAAAGGTGGTAGAGGCACTGGACTTTTGAACAGTCTGAGTTTTCATCTCTAGGCAGGGAGTTTTATTTGAGTGTCTTCCTAACATACACCCCCTCCCCCTTTCTCTCCCTTGCATGTTCCCATTTTTTGTTTGATGCCAGAGCTATTGTTTTAAGCGGCAGCTGTTGTTTTTACTGAGTGGCAAACCCTCTTTTTTTACATCCCCAGAGATGAAAGCCAAATCCAGGCTGTGGGAATGTAGTCTCAAAACCCCTCTCAAAGAGGTTCCTATCATCAGAGTACTGTCTGAGAACTACATTTCCCATGCTTCTCTTTGATCAGAGCCAATAGGGCTTCTGTAGGCTTTTTTTCTTTTTTTGGTAGAAAAATAAGAAAAACTGAGGCGATCCATAGTTACTGAGAAGTATGTGCGTACATTTAGTTTGTCATTGGTAGTTCATTGAGTGCCTCACAGTGTCAGACTCCACTGCAGTGACTCGGTTTGTTTGCCTGATTACTTAAAGGTCAGTTTACTCCACAGAGCCAAACAGAATCACTTTTATCCTGTCCAGGCCCTTGTGCTTTGCTCTACACCAACTTGCTCACAAATTATAGCATAATAGTCCCAAGGCATATAGTCAGACACTCGCAAGCTTTCTGAAAATACTGGATAAGGATTGGGAGTTTTTTTAAGTGACAGAACAAGAAGCTTGTTATATTTTCAGTAAAAGAAATAGAATTTCAGCAAAAATAATTCTCAAAATTCCTCCTGTGTTTAAAGTTTCACAGCATTAGATCCTCAGTCTTGCCAGACTGGCATTCCTTTGCTTCACTGCGCTTCCAAAGTTCTCTCCCTCCATTATTCAGGTCTCCTCTTTCAGCAGCACTGCAGTAATTAAGCATCAAGCTTAAGGAGTGCAGTGGTACAAGCTCTATAGTCAGACCACTAGGGTCTACAGTATTGACCATTTCCTCATGCAACATAGATAGGAGGTGCATTTATATGCTAGCTCAGGTGTGCAAAAAGTTCTGTAGGAAATCACGCACACTTTCTGTGGCTGTGGGTTAGATTAGGACAAGGCTAATAAAATACAGAATGCTTTTATCTGGAATTAACCCAGTTTCTAATATCTTAATGGGTCTTGCCAATATCAAAGAAGTTAATTTGGTCCCTAAATCCGAGTGCAAATTAATCAAGGTGTCACAAGTTTGCAGCACTCAAGAACATGTATTGTGCCTTTCTTCAACATTTCTATAAGTAGATGTACCAGTGACATTTTCATATTATACATTTTCTGTTTTTCCCTCAGGTCTCGTCACAACACAGATTCAAGCACTTTTCGTTTCAGAATTCACAAGAACCCCCACCATCAGTCTCGATCTCCTCTCAGCTGCAGGCCAAGGTGATTATTTTAAATGAAATATTTAACCTCATTTTTTATGTGTCATTAATCTTTATTTAGTTTCATTCTCAAGTATAAGACATATGTTTATTCTTAGCGACTGCCTTTCAAAAACTCCTTTCAGCTCCAGTGAAAGGAGCTTTTTCCTGTCACCACTCAGATTTCTCTTGGATTCCCTATTCACATCAAGATTGAAGCATCTTTGCAGTCTAACCAATCCATATGGGGGCCCTGTGACAAACATTCAGGGCAAATATGTTTAATTGATCATATTTTATTGGTCTAGTGACAGGAGAGTCCCAAATCATACTGATGCACATTCATCCTTCACTTGTGAGTTGATGCTCCCAGTTGCATAATGATGCTTTTTCAGCTTAGTGCCTTTGTAGTTTTCTGTGAGCCACTGCAGAGGGGACCATTTCATGTGCAGAAAAGTACTGGCACAGTGCAGAAAGAGAGCAAGAGGGAGACTGACACCATCTCAGCCCTCCGAGCTAATTTGGCACCCAGGTGCATAATGACACCCGACAAGCCTGAGAGTCGCTCATCAGTTGAAAACTTAACAGACACATCATGTGCTAGTCTGGGGTGGGTGGGGATAAGTTGCAGTTTCCTTCTAGATGAAGCCCTAACTAAGCAGAAAGTAATGGCATGTGAAGTTGTGCTGACAGTTGCAGCTGCCTGGCACCTCGACTGCGCTGCTCGCCGGCGCTCCCACGGGCCTGTCCTGCGGACTTCGTAATCATAGCGATGGCAAAGAGACAACTTATTAACATGTCCATTTGCTATTCTCATTCTAAACCATCAGTGCTGTGGCAACATGGGAATACTCCTTGGTGCATACTGACAACTGATCTTCACAAACATCAACAGGAAGGGCATATTTAGAGGACGAGCGAGGACCGCGATGTCACACCTATTTTATCTTCCACAGGTATGACAGCTATGAGGAGTACCAGCATGAGAGGCTGAAGAGGGAGGAGTACCGCCGGGATTATGAGAAGCGGGAGTTTGAAAGGGCCGAGCAGAGAGAGAGGCAAAAGCAGAAAGCAATAGTGAGTGAGCTGACACAACTGCCATTTCATTTCCTATATCGCCATGTTTTTTTTTCTCTGAGCTTGACTTTACGTCTTTCCTGCCTCTGCTGATAAAATACCACAAGCAATCACTGCTGTGGCACATGTACAAATTCCTGCAAATACGCACAAACCTTCTACAGTCACACACACACACACACACACACAGAGACACACACACACAGACACTTTGCTTAGGAGGCCACAGCCTCTAGCCCTGCGCCATGTGCCACGGCATCTTTCTGTTGAAATAATACATACAAAGTGAGTTCCTGAATGATTCAGGCGACAGGCTCTTCCTCTTTATCTCCGGGTTGTGTATTTTTAACGGCTTTGTCGTCTGGAAACACTGTCGACTCTTATTAATCACACCACAGGGGGAAAATGTTAAAATAGTGGAAAACAGAAACTAGAAGAGCAAGACAAGAAAAGGGCAAAATAGGAAACGGCCACTGA
Source organism: Helostoma temminkii (assembly GCA_900302695.1). NCBI lineage: Eukaryota > Metazoa > Chordata > Actinopteri > Anabantiformes > Helostomatidae > Helostoma > Helostoma temminkii. Next base: position 21,297 of record OMLM01012024.1, read on the forward strand.
TTTTCTTTTTTTTTTCTTCTCCCTGTATCTGTTTTTGAAATTCAGGCTGATGCAGTGAATATCAGACATCTCAGATGTCTCCGTTTTCCTTGTCTCAGTGTGAAATTACTCACGTTTCCAGCAGGGTAACGCTACTACCGCCCGTTGATAAAGCGCACATTAAATGATGCCGTAATGCAAACATTACTTGGCATGCATACATTTTCAGAGATGGACGGCCAAACAATTACAATCAGTATCATGAGGTTTGTGAGGCCAGGGATGTGAAAGCTTCTATTTGTCCCCGTCGGTCTCTTATTGTTTTTGCCTCATTCTCTAACTCTGTCACACACACACACACACACACACACACACACACACACACACACACACACACACACACACACACACACACACACACACACACACACAAATGCAGACTGCTGATGCTA
>OMLM01012029.1:0-11412 GCA_900302695.1 Helostoma temminkii
AAAATGTCCCGTTACACCGTGGGTCGCCATTTTGTGAGGTACTTTTTGATTTATGTGGTTAAAAAGATGCTTAAAGGTGCAGTGATGTAGACTAGAGGGATAAGCTTGCAAAGACAGAATATACTATTCATAATTATGTTTTTATAATGATTGTGTAATCACCTGACAGTAAGATTAATTGCAGCTTTGTTAGCTTAGAATCATGCATGTGGAGATGGGTCTCCTTCCACAGGATCAGAATTACTGACACTTTAAATTGCTTTAAAGACAACGAAGAAGAAAAAAGAAGAAGTATCTCAAGTAACTTTGTCACTTAAGAAATTGTTAAATTGTCAACCCACATAGGCTTTCACTTTGGAAAGGGAGAAGTTTGTGGTGGGTAATTAAATGCAATCTGCAACCTTTCTGCTACATTTTTTTTGGAAGATGAGTCATGGCAACTAGACTTCCCTCTTGTTAGGCCGAAATGTTTCACTACTCCTCAACCAACTACCCTCAGACTGAAGAAGCTACTTGCATGACTAGTGAAATGTTCTGACCTAACAAGAAGGAAGACCAGTTTCCAAATAACTTCACCTGGATGACTGAGAATCTTCATGACTTCAGTTCAAATATGATGGAGAAGTGTTGAGGTTGGTCTCACTTCACCCAGACTCATTAGATGGACAATGCAATGGAAGGTAGGGGTGTGAGTAGATGTAATAGTGGCACCTCCTACAATCCTTGCTACTCCTATTAAAATTCATCCTGAATGTTAATGACCAATTTTACAACTCAGACTGGTGGCAAGGTCTAGTAATCCACAATGAACTGTGCGATGCGACATTCTCTACACCATAGATCCTTCGCTAAAGTTCTTCTAATAGAAGTGGGCAAGTGATCAAGTTAATCAAATCAAGTGAAAATCTTCACGTCACAAATCTTCACAAATCAAATGTTCTTCAAAAGTCTTCGTATAACATTAGCTCTTTGTGTTTTCCCACACCATGATTCCCTTTTGTTACAGTAGAATGGAAGTAACCAAAAAGGATACATTTTTTGTAAAAAAAGAAAAAAAACTCTGCTACTTTACATGTAATTAATTCAGACTAATTCAAGTGTTGACACCTTTTTTGTCTTCAGATTGTACATTGTAATACATTTTGCATGTAGGAGGCACTGCAGATTTTGTCCCTCATCACTTGCAGTACATGGGGAGCTTCTCCTAAAGGCCTGTATTGTCAAGTAAAACCTGCTTTGGTGTCCATCTGACTATTGATGCAAGACAGACTGTTCTGAATTCTCATATAATCTGTCAAAAGGCAAGGACCTCAGTGAAATAACACTCTACCAGCTGCAAACTAAACCTTCCTCAGAACACGACACTATACAAAAAGTCATCGTAATCCTCCAGGCAGGTTCACACTGTTATGGACAATTAATGAGAAATGTCTGTAGACATCTACTGAACTATGTTGCCACTATACCGATATGGTCTTCTCACAGTATGGTTTCTCTGTGGGTGCTCACATCTGCCTGTAGGAGTAACCATACACCCACCAAGTCTGTCTCTATGCAGCCTGAGAGTAACTACACAGGAAGGTGGGCTCATTGTTTGTTGGTGAGAACAAGTAAAGAAGTAGGAGTCAGACTATAACAACACAGTTTGAGGCTACTGAAAGAAAAAAGAAGCTGCTCATGGGATGCTGTTTCTTCTCCCTCTAGAGTCCAGTTCACAGCTTGTTGAATCCAAATGTTACTTGATTGCTGTGATTATTGGCACTGCTGAACAGTTAATACCAATGACAACTGAGACAAACTGTGGAGTGACAAGTTATTAGTGCTGTCTGTTTGACCTCCTATATTAGTCAGTTAGTCTTCATACATCCTGGATCATTGTCTCATAGAGAAAACTGTCAACAATCGCTGAGAAACTGCATGTAAGAGGAGAGAATATTACACAGGTGTTTGAAGAAAGGATGATCCTGAAGTAGCAACAGCAGGGAGGAAATATTTCATTGCATAAGTTGCTGCAGCTCTGTCCATTGAGGTTAGCAGGTTGGTATGGGTGAGGTGGTTTCTATAAACCAGACTGTGGACTATTCCTATCCATTATGCCTTTTATTAGGCCTAGAAGTGCACCATATTTGTTTGTACTATTTATACTGAGCAACTTTGGCACAAATATTTGATCAGCTCAGGTTAAATATGTAAATTCTCTGTCATGTCTTGCTATGTACACCAGGCCCCTGTCCCGTCACCACCCACTGCCAGTACTAGTTGCATCAGTCAGCTGCAGCATGCTCACATTAACGAGAAGTTAGTCTAACATCAAATCAGTACAATGAGTCCAGACAACTCAGGAGAAATTAATAAGGACACCAAGTGTTGTTTAAGGTGACACAGCGTTGACAGGTGTGTGTTCTTGTTAAGTGCTACCATGACTGGTTTTGATCATGAGTTTTGGCAGGCAGCCCTGAATCTTTGAGTCTTACACAGTACCAGACAGTACCGGTCTATTTTCACCCATGGGTGTACCTCTCCTCTGACACAATGTCAGCTGGGATAGAGTCCAGCATGTCTGTGACCCTACACAGGATAAGGGGTGAAGATAAATTGATGCATGGACGGCCTTGCAGCAAGAATGTTCTCAGTTCGAAGCTGCCAACTGGCAGAGACCTTTCCACATGTTCCTCATACGCCTGTGTGGCTTTCATCCAGGAGCTCCGCTTTCATCCTACAGTCCAAAGACATGTATGTTAGGTTAAGTTAACTGATCACTATAAAATTTGCGTTTGAATGGTTGTCTGTCTCTATGTGTGAGCTTTATGATAGACTGGAAACCTGTCTATGGTCTGCCTGGTCTGTCATGAGCTGGACTCCATCCCTCCTAATGAATCAGCCCCTGCTATGCCACAGGCACAACTTTCTGAATCTGGAGACACTTATCCATCCTGCTGCTGTGCGATGACTGTAGACATTTAATTAAGTCAGAGAAATGAGTTTCACTCCACTGTTCATATGTCTGGTCAGAGTGAGATGAAATTTGCAAACTTTCAATTTTGAGACAAAAGTGAGCGCTGCCAGTGTTGTAATCCTTAGGGTACCACAGCTCTTCATTTACATCATAACTGTTTGTGAAGATATGCATTCACAGCTCCATTTCTCATGATAAAAGATGAACTTCAGGAAGATATATGTTGGTGTGCTCAAGGCAGGAGAAGGCTGCCAGAGCAGAGGCCTCTGGATCTGCAGGACCACACAGGGCTCCAGACTGAACTTTCATCCTTCAATCCACCAACAGCCGCAGAGACGTGGCCCACTGCCTGGATGCAAAAAGAAAGATAATCAATCAAGCTACTGTCTTATCGTGCCAAGACACACTGCAGTCTTCCCATGTCTTGAGAAAATGGCGATTTTGTGTATTGCTGTAAAAATGTAATTTTTATGACACTCTTTAATTGGCCAATTTATTTTCTTTAGTTTAATATTCACTGGAATGCTGCATTTTAAGCATGCATGAGTAACCTAACAACAGTGAGAAACCTGACCTCTAACACCCAGATTCATGTAATGTGATGCACGTGATGATTTTATAGGAAAAAGTGAAGACACTGCTGAGTCCAGCTTTTTTTTGGCTGGAGCACTACCTGCTGTTCGGAAAATAGTTTATATTTTACTCTTCGGAAAGCTCCAACATTTTGGGGAAATTAGTTGACAGGCTGTGAAGTAGGAGAGAAGCTGAATGATAGATCCATGTATGAACACAGGCTTACAAGTGATAGCTCCTTGACGCGTCAAGCCTATTAGCTTATCCACACACAGACATGGGAAGCTAGCTTTCATCTAATGTAAAATAAAAAATAAACACTACACAGCATTTACAAAAAGATGTCAGTAGTTTAGTTACACATATGTCCAAGAGTAAGGGGGTTTATGAATCTGACACTCAGGACTCTCTTGCTTGACACCATGTTGTCACCACTGTTCATGGATGTAGTCCAGCTACATGCTAGCTAACTATGTGGCTTCAAAGCTCTGAATAGTCAACCTTTTAATTCCAAACAAATCAGATGATTCAGAAGTCTGAAGGTTAACAGAAAATTTAGTGTCTCACATAACCTATAACCTAACTCCCGTTTCCCCCCTATGCCCCTACTACATAGAACTAACTGCCTGTTGTGCCCCAATTTTCTTTTGGACAGAGAACTACAGTAAAATGGTAAACCTACTGTGCGTAGTGCTTCAAAGTGAGGGTTGTCAGAGGCAGACTTGAAGCTGGAAAAACTTTTTCTGCTACTGAGCATGTGTACATCTGGTTCTGTTCCCTGCTATGTTTACAATGAAATAAATTTAATAATTTAGTACACTACTACCACTTGTGACAATAATGGTTAAGAAGCAACTCAAACATTTTTTCTTTTTACATCCAGATAAACCTGTTTGGGTACCAATTTAATAATGTGTCTCTTAGAGGCTGGTTTGGAAAAGCTCCACTTCAGTCCATTTTAATACGGACGGACAGTTAAAACAGGGTTAGTTACAGATTTACCTGGCTAGATGCACAGTGGTCTGGATAATCACCTAAACTGCTTTAAAAAATCATTATCGACATGGACAAGACACCAATAAATGTAAGTATTTTCTTTATAAGATTGCCTGAAGAATGTTAAACATCAGATTGCCTTTGTTTAGCATTGTTTCAGTGTATATACATCCCCCTTTTATTTTAATACTTATGTCCTTTATCATAGTCATAGCACTGACGCACTGAGCCATGGTTTGGGCCATAAAGGATCATGTTTTACAGACACATCTGAAAATCTAAGATTTCCTAAAAAGTAGGGATGTTTGTAGACTCTGGAGTTCCTTAGCTGACCCATTAAAAGAGTTCATCTGGGAAACTGGGAAGCCCTTCCTGCGCAGACAGTAGTGGAGTCGTGTCTGAGCCCTCATCTGATGGTCATGCTGGTGGTAAGCTGTCATGGAAGTCTCTGAAACCACCATGAACAAGTGGAGAAACCGCTGTCCACATCCAAGCAATAAAAAGGTCTTTTATAACAAGTTGAAGTCTTTTAAATTCTCTGTGCTCTTTATAAACTACTAATACTGTAGCCTGCATGAGTGTATTCAGAAGCCTGTGTATGTGCTGTGATATATATTATCAATAAGCACATGTATTTAATTTGTAATGATGTTGCATGATAATGAGTAGATCAACTACAGCTGTTGTAGAAAATCTTTAGTAAAGACATAAGACATCACAGAGTGGATTTTTTTCACTGTAATCTTTCAGAGTGGAACTGTATTTTGATTAATGAACAGTTATGAGGGATTTATGTTATAGCCCTTTTCTGTTTATCTTAGCCTGTGTTCAGGCAGCACACCTCTAATACTTTACTGTGATACCTTTTGGTTTGTTATGAAAAACACGATTCCATCTATTAAATGATGATAAAGGCCCCTGCTGCTACTGTCTGCAGTCCTCATAAGACACCGTTTCATGTTTAGGATGTTACTCTTTCAGTTAGTGTTTTTTGATTCAGTGATGCTGCATCAAGAAATCCAGATGGTGCCATCTGTAGTCTCATCCACACTCCAGCTGCTGCTCATTCACAAGTTCTAGCTCAGGAATTCTTTGGCAGCACAAAACAAAAAATCCTGAGTGAGAAATTACTGAGATGAATTCAAGCTACGCAATGTCAGGACTTACAAATGAGCTGGAGCAGAACTTAAATGTAGTTTAAGATTCACAATGCATGCTGATTGTTGGGATCATTTGAGTCTCTCAGTTTTTATTAAAAGAAGGGTATGTATTCAACTACCCCAAAGTGTTATTATGCAAACACATAGTTTGATGATCAGGATTAAGAGTAGCCAGTATTCCCAGTCTGCACTTCTAAACATCTATGTGTAGTCAGCTAGAGAGCTTTGGGCTGTTCTTCATGTGCAAGAGTTTGGTAGTCTTTCTTTGTAACTTGACCATAAAAATGTCATTTTTGGGCATTAGCTGAAACAATTGATGCTGTCTTTTTGAAGTCAGCCCATTTTTATTCTATAAATAATAGATCTGAGTTCCATAATCTAAATTCAAAAACGTATTCTAAACTGTTTGGTTCCACCACCAACTGGCATAGGAATTTGTAGTTGGGGACCTAGCCTTGCTGATCCCAGGTAAGATTGGCAGAAAGATTGATGAATCTCATTGTGATGAATGCTGGAGATATTCTGGGCACGCCCAACTGGACTTAACATCCCTGGCCTGGTAATACCTCAGAGGTACTACCTCAAACCTGCTGCCACTACGACTCTAGACAATATGTAGTAAATAAATGCATTAACATAGATATATTTATTACATTGTGATAAAGACCATCAGTGCCATGATCTGCAGTGCTGCGGAGCTGCTTGCCTCTAACATTATTTAAGTCTGCTCCCTGTTTCAATACTTATTTGTTAAAGTTTTCCTGAGAGAAGTGCAAATTAGGCCACGTTCTCTCTACACTCTTCCTCACAACAACATATGCTGATTGGCTACTGTTTAAAAAGATGGAAAGGTCAGGAGGTCTGTTGCTGATTACTGATTGTACAGTGACATATTAATAAAGAAAATCTGTGTGTAGCATTTTTAAGAAATGAAAATAAGATCCCTGCTATTTTTGCAGTTATGCTTCAACATAAATCTCCTTTTGTTTACCTGCCATATGGAAATGAAGGAAGGTTTTAGGAGGACAGTTGGTGTGCTCCTGAATCAGCTGTCACTCTGTCCATGCAGTGAAACCACAAAAGCAGCACATGCACCCTGCTGTTGCTGCCATATTTGAAAAATCTTTTATATTGGCTGAAATAAAGGGACAGTCATGGACTTTTTCAAGGTTTATCAAAGCCATCGCTGATGCCTGAATATCATTAAGGAAGAGATCAAATGGGAAAGCATGTGTCAATCTAAAAAAGAATGCTTCGAGTGCTTTTGTTATTCAGTAGCACATCCTCTTGCTGTGTTTGAACTCCACTTTGTGCTACAGTTCTCCCATGATCCATCACAAGTTCTCCTGTTGAGGGTAAACATCTAACACAGCTAAAAAGTTTGAGTTGCAGATGACCCATGTGTTGCTATAAACTATTAAAGCAGTTGTCATCAGGAAATACAATGAATTTGTGTAGCATCTAAAGAGGAGAAAAGACTAAACACTTCCTCTGCTTTGGACTAAGTGAAGGAAAGCAGTCAGTCTGCAGAGAGTAGGAAGTACACTGATTAGCTGCTGAGACAGATGGAGTTAGCTGGGTTTCCGGTGAAATCCTGCAGACTGCCCACAGCCTCAAATCCCACAGGTCTCAAAGCTCTGTATCACATACGATGAATCCTGAGGACATGGCACAAGGTGGTTCCACTGTTGCAAGCACAACTTACACAGACCACAAGAGAATTCATTCTCTCTTCTTCCATACTTTGAAACTTTGAGTGTGTCTGATCATTTAACTATACCTAAAGTATGAAATTCTTTCTACATAGTATATGTGCAACTAAACTACCAACAGCAAGGGCTCAGGTGGATTTGCTCTCTGTAAATTCTGCTGTGGGGTCCCTGATAATGATACTGAGGTGCAGACCTTAAGCATATGAGCCTGGAGTCTTCTTCATGTGTTCCAAAACATGTTGCAGACTTCCACTGTTGGAATTGCAGACAAGGGGATGTGTCAAACTATTTTCTGAAATCGACAATCTGATAAGCACAGCCACTTGGCCAGGACAATATGAAGTGTCAACACATTCTTTCCCACACAGCCAGATAATGAGCTTCCCCATGTGTCAACATTTAGGGGTGGTAGAGTGGTGGTCCACCAGTTGTGGGGTTAGGGGTTTGATTTTCAGCTCCTCCATGTCCTTGGCAAAGAACCCGAAGCTGCCCAGGCACTTCCTGGAACGGGTTAAATACAAACAACATCTTAGTCTTGTCTTGAACTTCTACCTCCTGTGGGAAAGTCCTGGGTGTCGCTGATTCCTCCACCCCCCCTTCCTCCTCCCTACATGGACCTTTGGGACCTGCATTATTATTGCAGTCATTCTTATCCCCATGTTAAAGATAGCTTGACTGTACTAACTCACAATGTGCAGGTGTTCATGTTAGTTAAAACCACAGATAGACAGTTACCGCAGATCTGTCATCAACCCTCTCATTAAGACATGAGGCCCTGGGAATGGCTGTTATATAATCTGGTGCTGAAACTGATATTGAAGTTGAGACCTGGTTCGTTTCCTTTGGACAATGTTTCAGTGTTTCTTGCCTTTAGTGTCATCAGACCCCATTAGTCTTGAATTTTATTGGGTGATCCTTTGTACAAATGTTCCCTGCAATTATTAGGGTTTTACTGCTAATCCATAATGCTTAGAATAGTCTCAGATATTCATTCTTGCCCAGTTGGCCCTGCCAGACTAGACTGACATATAATGAGTAATGTACAAAGCTCCCCTCTTGATGTAACACATGGTTGGCGCTCTGCCTCAGGCTCTCAGACTCAAAGGACACACAGACCATTCAGAGTGACTGAGGGCCAGTGGAACAAGGCCCAGATGTAACCCTGATGTCTTTACTTTTTCGACAGTGTGTGTGTTCCTATGAGTGTGTCACTCACGTTACAGTAGTAGTCAGTATAAAAAGTTACTCACACTTAAGCAGAATACTACAGAGTATACTAGAGTATACTACAGTGTGTGTGCATATGCTGCTTTTTTTCTTATTCAAAAAGTTGGTGATTCTCCAAAAGGGTTTGGTTCAGTCCTAGATTTTTCTGGTAAAATTCTGGGATATTTTAACAAATATACCTGCAGCAGTTCCCCAAAGCTGCTGCGGCAGGTGAGATGCTGGTGGCAGTGGGTTAGTGGGAGGGGGATGTTTGTGTTTTAGATTCAGAACCATTAAACTCCTATTCAATATGCGTGAGAATAATTAAATTAAGTGTCATTTAATGACCTCCACTACTCGCTAAATGTTTTCTGTTCATATTGCGAAGATACTACAGTTTTATTAGTTTTAATCACAACTATAATGAAAGGGATAATACAAATAATAATAATAACAATTTTATCTCATGAGAGTAACAGTTAACAGCAGCAGGTTTGACAGGGTTGAAATGTTAACAACATGAGCAGTGAAGTAACAGGTTGGTATAGGCCTCCAAACAAAATGAGCAGGTAAGTGAAGATAAATATTCATTTATAGAAACCATAGAGCAATGACATGCAACCAGTACACTGGCTGACAGGAATGCAGAACAGGTGAGCGTGCACCAAGACAAGTGCAAGGAGAGTGGGGAAGCCTGAGTGCACGTGTGGTAGGAGACTGTGAGAAGGCAGGTAGCTAAAGGGAAGACAGCAAACAATACTACATTCAATTCAATTCAATTCAAGTTTATTTATATAGCGCCAAATCACAACAAAAGTCATCTCAAGGCACTTTACAATGTAAGGTTTAAGACCTTACAATACAACTAAATAAGGAAAACCCAACAAATCCCCCTTTGAGCAGCACTAGGCAACAGTGGAGAGGAAAAACTCCCTTTTTAAGAAAGGAAGAAACCTCCGGCAGAACCAGGGCTGGATGATACCTGAAGGGGAGAGACAGAGAGAGAGAGAGGGAGGCACAACTACAGGAGAGAGAAGAAATAAAGTTAATAACAGGCAGTGGTGGCGTAAAACAAAAATACATGAACAAAAATGTGAGCTCAAGAGGGACTGTGAGCCAAAGTGGCATTAATATGGAATCCAACCCATGTCTTTCCTAGATGGGGCAAATTTAATATTGAAAATGTAACATTCTCAAGAAATTCAACTGTATCACAGAGAACCATGTTTTTTCAAGGGAAAAGTCTGGAAACAATCTAAAATTGCCATAGAGTATACAAAGCTAAACATGTTTATTTGCTGAACTGGCCCTTTAATTTTGCCCTTAACAAATGACTATGATGCTTATTAATTTGCTAGTATACATAAAAATGTCAGGTGTGTCATTAGTACCAATGCACTCCCACTAAAAAACCACAACAAAGCTCCAGTCTTGCTCAAACAGAAAACCTGTCCATGTACAGATACAAGCACAGGCTCTGTTTTACTGAGATGAGGACCTGCAATATGGCCGCCTGAGGATCCTTTATATCATCTGAAAGCAGTTTTTTTTTTTTACACTGGAGCAAAGACGTCACATTAATGCTTTGAATTCACATGGGCCACAATCAAACTTTTAGTGTAATGGAATTAACACAGTGAGATGATTTTCTGCAGGCATCTCACACTGCTTTCATCCATCAGGCATTAACACCGGACGGCTATGAAAACTGCACACACCATTAAGCCGGATACCTGGAATGGCCTGCGGGTACTGGGAACTGATGTGGCCCCCTGGGTTTGGTTGTAAGATGCTGAGCGTTGTCATGTAACAGTCTGAGAAAAAGGCCATGTAGTATAGAATGCCAACTGAAAGAAGTGATGCAATATCACATGCTGCTGTACTAACAGCAGCTTATAACAGGATATGTTATTGTTTCTCTTCAGAGGTGCAGCCCTCGAGGCCGCCTCATGTGGATCTGCTTTCCATATGGGAAGAGATCCTTCGTCTTTTATCCTATTTTACAAGCAATCATAAAACAATGGTGCACTGTTGCCATTCAGCGTGAATGCTGATTGGGTTGACATTTGCAGATTTCGAGGGCTCCTCATTTAAATAGTTGTTATAATAAAATGGGAAAAAAACACACACACATTCATTTTTTTAAACACAAGTGTCTTTTTATGTTTCTTCGTTTACAATAAAACCACTCAATCTGTTTATTGTATTATCTGTAGATATATTACTGGAAGAGGATTTTCAAAGCTGAGGGGAGAGATTTTCCAAAGCAAACAGGATAATATGTGACATTTACAGAGCTGCTCCAACAGCAATAGCCTTTTCCTGATCTTTCTTTTAATTCAAGGTAAAGGTTGGAGTCTTATGACATGTTGAACTGTTCCACATTCAGTGGTGGTTGTTTTTTCTGGAGGCAGACACCTGGCTGAGAGAAAGAGCAGCTGACTTTGTTTTCCGTGGTTAAAAGTTGGCTTGCCCACTGGCTTAACTTCCATCACAACAAAGGGAGATGACAACAAAGGTTGCGCATGTTCATTTTTCTTCAATTTCCATTCATCAGCTCAGGATAGGAATGCATCTTGCTGTCAGCACAAGGTGGGTGTTGAATCAGTGCGGCTTTAGTCAGTCTTTTGGAACATTTGAGATAGTGTGCGACGCTCACTGTCTGAAACTTTTGGGCTGTAAAGCCATGACTGTGTTTTTGCTGTAGCGGAGATGGCTGAAGACACAGGGAGCCAATTTGGAGCAATGCATGATTTGGATGCCTCCTTCGTATCGAGCAACATCCCCTGGAAACCAAAGCACCCCACCG
>OMLM01012029.1:18220-57683 GCA_900302695.1 Helostoma temminkii
TTATTATGTTTAGGCTGTTTGTCTAGCCTAATCTGCTCTAAATATCGTATTCAAACAAAACATGTATTTTCCTTTATTTATTAATTTCACACTTTCTTCCATTTCTGACCATTTTAAAGTTTGACTAAAGTTTCACAGGACACCAGGTCCCACAGAGCTCTGTCTGCAGGCCCACCTGTCTCTCTGCCAGCAGAGCCTGCTCTGCATTATGAATGTGATGGGATCTCCTCCGGAGTCTCCAGCAGGGGAAACTTTTCGTACCTCCCCCTCCGCCTGCCTGCTGGTCCCTGCAGCGCTGCGATGGTCAAAAGGTTCGCACTTGCGGCGCACAGAGGACCAGCAGACGGCGGCTCTCCAGCCCATCAGTCCGTACGTGACAAGGTAATAAAGACCGGTGTCCTCACGCAGCTCTGCTCGTTAAAACGTCAAATGGACTTTTTGTTAATTTTTTTTAAACCGAGACTTTGTCTGCCTGCGTTAAACACTGAGCTTAATTTATGGATGTTGTGGTAGGAGACGCTCCACACCGATTAGTTTTACTGCTGAATCCTTCTAACTGCAATATTTAAATTAGTTGCACAACTTTTTCCACTTCGTTTAAGATTATATGCAGCTAGTAAAAAAACTAATACCATTCATCTATTTAGTTTTGGGGACAAATGCTTTAAACTTGATAGACTTACTGAAACTGTGGAATAATTGTAGACATTGTGTAGGTGACACAATACCCAGCTAACATCTCATCTCCTGTAGTCAGCCACATGCTGTTCTGCTTGTTCTGCCACTGTTGTTTTCCATTAATCAAATCCTCCTCTTCTGATCCATGTTGTACATGACATCAGGGTCTGTTTAGAGATCCACTGAGTGTTTGTGCAGACCAGAGAAGGAGAGGAATCCCCCATCCCTCACTGGTCTGGGAAACACCAGGCAGCTTTATAAGACTTGGTTTACATTTTTTTGCAGCCATGAATTGCCAACATCTATTATGTATCTGGTACAGCAACAGTTGCAGTCACTTCCACTGACAGAACCACAGTGATATTGAATTATCAGGTTGTATGGACTAGTTGTCCCACCTAGTAGGCTTTAACAGGAACTTAGAAGTTTTACTTTTAAAAGCAAAAACTGATTTTAAAAACATTATTCAGCTACTCTTTGTGGATTGCACTCACTCACTGGGCTTTTTGGGAAGCACCAGAACAAAAACCGTTGTTATACAGGTCACATTTATGGTAAAACTGTACTGTTTGACATTGGGTTTTAGTGTATGTGCCAAGGAGCCCAAGAAATGTATAAATATTGCCATCTTACAGAGAGTAAAGAATTCAGATCTATATTAAATTTAGATAATAAGCATGAGAAGCTGAAATATGACTGATGAACACAAATTGCTTCCCAAATTAAAAATATTACTCCAAAAATGTAATAATTCAGCAACATGCCCAGTGTATCACATCATTTTGTTGTGATTTGGTGTTTTCTATTAATAAAGTCATGGTAAAAATATTTTGTATTATTAAGGTCAAGGTGATAGAAGAAGCAGTTTTTAATATATGGGGATGACTGTAGAGATGATGATGATAACTGTAGAGTATATATTTATATAGACTGACTGACAGCAATACTCATAACAAACTGGGGTTGAACAGCTCGTCACAGATATCAGACTTAGAATAAAGCCTCCACGACAATAAACTGTGTAAGAACTGTTCTGAGTGGAGCAGCGAGCTGTTAGTCTCAAAACTGAGGCCTTGATCCTTTGCTTGATTCAGTTTTTATGAAAACACTAAACTCTGTGAATGATCAGTTGTGATTTCCACTCTCTGATGGTGAAACAGGCTGTGAATCCGGACATTCTGTGTAAATTCAGTCTTATTAAACACACGTCATTTGCAGTAAGGTTCTGCAGTCAGAGGAGGCTTCGGTCTCTGCTTCTCTAATTTCCTCAGAGAATGCACTTAGCATAAAGTATAATCAGTTTCCAACAAACTCAACTGCAAAAGCATTATGAAGTATCCATATTCATACTTGAGGGTTGATTGCAACATGAGATTGGTAAGGCTTTTTTATGGAAATAATCACAGACATGGTAGAAATGTAGAATTTGGGCGGGTTCCAGGTTTCATCATGACAGCCTGCGTAATGAGTCGAAACACTGCACTGCAGCTGATGTTAACGAGGAGTACAGAATCACATGGACTATGAGGCTGTAAAAATTGGACTCTCGTGAGCTCAACTATGAAGCCAGATGTTTGTCTGCTTTCATTTTAGGAAATAAGCCTTTGTCTGCCTGTCTGTCTTGTTCTTCTATCTCTTGCAGAGTAGCGATGAGTCACATGGGCAGAATGTGCCAGAATCCTTGAAGAAAAACTAAAAAGCATTAGACGATACCTGATCCCCAGTGATTGTTGTATGTGCACATAGTGCCATGGCCAGTCTTCTGAGAGCTGAAGCAGCACTGCTGAGTTGTATATTGTTTTTTCTCTACCTGACTGTCTCCTTGTGCCAGCGCGACTGCACCGGCGTGGACTGTCCCCTGCTGGACAACTGTATCGAAGAAGTACTTGAGAGTGGTGCCTGTTGCGCCTCATGCTTACAAAAAGGATGCATGTGTGAGGGTTATCAGTACTATGATTGCATAAATGCTGGATTCAAGAATGGCAAAGTGCCCGAGCGAGAATCTTACTTTGTGGATTATGGCAGCACAGAGTGCTCCTGCCCCGCTGGAGGCGGACGAATCAGCTGCCACTTCATCACCTGTCCAGACATTCCCCCAAACTGCATCGATGTTTCAGAGCCTCCAGATGGTTGCACGCAGTGTGAACGCATTGGATGTATCCATAATGGACAAACGTATGAGGCTGGGCACTCATTCCATATTGACCCATGTAGGGTCTGCCACTGCCCCAATGAAGGGGGGAAGCTGATGTGCTATTCTGTGCCTGACTGTGATTCAAAAAAACTTCATAAACCCATGTTAGTTGCATCCACAGAGGAGGGCACAACTGGCAGACGAGACAGTTACCCCTACACATTCGACCAACAGGGCCATACAGATCAGTTCTCCACAACATACCGTGTCCCTCCTAGTGGTAATGTTCCTCTCTTCAAACCACTGCCACTGGATAAGGAGGACGCAGAAGACTATGATTATGGTCCTACAGATTTCCCAGAAACCTACCCTCAGTCTCAGCTCTTCCCTACCCAGTCTTCCGGCAAGGTCATATCTATGATCCAAGACAGATCAGACAGAATCTCGGCCATTCAGAGCTTTGGCAGAGGAAGCAAACTGGAGCTGATAGAGCGATATGGAGTTCATGACCATCCTACAGACAAAGAGGAAGTGACAGAAAATCCCCAGACTGCTGTCAGGCTCCAAACGCTTGAGGTCACCACTACTGCTTGGCAGCACTCTCAGAGTCTGACAAATGGGCCAAGTGATTCAACTGGTGACCAGAGTCCACAGATAGATTTAGAAAATCCTTTGCTTGCACACAGGAGTTTGGGTAGTGCTGTTTTTCCATTAAACAAAGGTTTAGGGGGTGATGAGCACCCAGAGTATCCACATGTGATGTCAGAGAGTGCAGAACATCACCCTGTGCACCAAAATCCATCAGATAGTGTGATACCCAGAGGGTCAAACAGTCACATCAGTCATCAAGCCAGAGGTGCAGACAATCAAACCAATCAAAGTCATTCAGAGTCAATTGGTTACAAAGAATCACAGGGTACAGCAGCACCAGACAGAGAGGAGGAAATGAATGCATACGCCATGGAAGAGGATGAGGAGGAAGAAACAGTAACTTTTCAGAGTGTCACTGCGGCTGAACGAAAAGATGCGCCCTACGAGATAAAGTCAGCACAATGGGAGAGACGCCAAGAGGAGTCGGAGAGCAGTGATCCAAACAGCAGCTACGAAAAGATCACAACCAAACCCAGCACCAGCTTCCCCTGGGGACATGAGTTCCACACAACCCCCATGATCCCTTTTATCGCAACTGTCCCCACCACCACACAGCTGCCAGTAAGGGTGAATCTGGATGAGAGTCAGCACAACAGAAAGTCAGGTCAGAGGCTGTTTAACGTTCACAGGAAGGACAGGGAGGAGGTGGAGGAAGAGGTGATGGAGGAAGAGGAGGAGAAGACAGTTCAGCCTGTTTCACTCATCGAACGTGATGGAGGTGAGTGAAAAGATGCTCAGGAACTTTCAGAACACACACACCATCACTCTCACTTCAGAAATGCTGAAGTCTGTTTCATATGTGAAACAGAAATCACTATCTTTTACAGTGTGTGTAATCCATATTGGCTATAGTACATGTAAAAATCTTAACCGACAGTGAAAATGCTCCAAGAATAAGAATAATGTTGTTATAGAGAATGTAACCATAGCTTTTAAGTTTTCTTAAACTAACACAGAAACTGCAGTCGATAGCCTCATTGCAGACATGTGATGTCTCTCACTGTAGATTCCCCTACATATTAACAGTGACTCCTTGACAACTACAAATGTGATACAGTACCGTACAGTAGTGATATTTGTTGTTTGGAGAGAACCTCTCGTGCATCTTTGTGAACATAAGGCAAAAGGCATAGTGTGAGTCTCTCAGTTGCTGGTCACAATGTAAGCCATCTGTGTTTGAGCTAGTCAGGAACAGGACAGACTGTAAGTCATCTGTGTTTTGAAACCCCCAAAGAAAAAAAAAAGAAGAAACGGAAAACAAAAACCACAGTATGAACTGAGAATTGTTGGCTTATAAGCAACAAATATATTTCTATCCCAAAAAGCTAATGAATCCATATCTAGATTGACATTTTTGTTAAAATATGAGATTTTAGAATTCCAGGTATTGATATCAGCCTCAAAACTCCAGCACCAGCTGTGCTCTACTGTAAGTCTGTTACTCAGTGTGTGCTTGTTGCATGCCACCCACTGTCTATAAACATAATAGCATTTTCAATAGAAGGAAACAAAAATATCTGTAGGACCTTGTCATGTTCTCCTGGATATGTTTGCTTAATGGTAGATTATGGTCATTTTGCACAAAAGCTGTGTTGTAGCTGTATTAGCACCAAAGCTGTACTAGCTGATATTTGGCCACTAGGTGGCAGTAACATAAGCTGTAGCATTGACATCACCTTATAAAATTCTGGTTAATATTGATGATTCATTATTTATTCAATATTTTGCTTAAACTCCACATGATCATAATAATTATGCAATAATTATGGAATTTCTAACGATGGATACACAATACAATGCAATTTGGTGTTTGACAGTTTTGCTTGGTGCAGCTTTAAAGCTCTGTGATTGTAGACAGTTACAATCTTTTTTATAAAATGACTTTATATGGCTTTAGCTCAGGAATTATTTCTGCACAAGTGCTCTATTAAAACTAGGTCTTCCTAACGTTTACCTGTACAACACGTCATCACAGAACAATGCACCCTTTCACTATCCCATCCTGAATTCCTAGTCAGACCATATGTCATGAGTGTATGGAAGGAGGGGAGACACTCACCAGTCCCCAAGTATCTGAGAAGGAACATAAATAGTGAGCCCAGGGTCTGTCTGGAGCAGGGAGTCAAACACTCTCTGAAGACTCTCTGGCAGCCGTCATCACCATCTCTCACCCGGAGAGCACGACCTCGCCACTGCTTTTACTGCTTGTAGCTTCAGTTCTCCCAGAAGAGACAGACAGGCAGGAATGATAGTCTGGGTTGGTTAATAAATTCTCTCTGGCCTTCAATGACACTCAATATTATTGTATTTTTAGTAGCCAGGTGTGGTGTCCAGCAAACAGTGTGGGAGGTAGTGTGGCATCTGCTTGATCGCGGCTTGTTTCAATACTAATTGCGCAAAATTACGACACTATGTTCCTGTGTATTTTCCACAAGACGCATTAGAAGCAGATTCTTTCAGTCAGCCTACTTGCATTAGCATGAGTCTATGATGTAGACTGAATCACTGTGTGTTATAAGCTGATGGCAAAGTGGAGCATAAAGGGCATTAGTTTAGCTTAAATGTTAGGGCCGACTATTGAAACATGTGGTCTACATAGTATAGCAGGTCATTTCTCTTTATATGTGAGAGCTGGGTTATTTGATCCACTGTTGATGCTTATAAAAAGGTTTTTTAAAAAAGGTGTGCAGCACGAGGCAGTAGCAGTTCCAGATGTTAGTGCCGAGGAGGGCTTCCACATACAGAGTTACACTGTAGACTAACATGGGCACAATAACAGCACAGCGGCAGCAGTACCAGTATAATGTGACACTTCATAAACTATACATTGATTGAAAGCAGAAAGCTCAACAGTTGCAGATTTTGTAAGATGCAAATACACAGATGCTACGTGAGAGTCAGGTATGTGCATATTACTCCATTGAGATCCAAAAATCTGCATTAAAATGACATGAATAAATATAGAAATATTGCTGAAGTGTAAATAGCTTTAGGCTCTCTGGGTTCTTTTGGTTCTGAATGACCAAAATCAGAGATATTAAACAAATGTATAATAATCAATGATAATAATGCGGCACATTGTGTTGACTCACTTTGGATCATACTCACATGCACAAAGCTCTCCACTAAAAACACGTCATGTGAGACATGTACTGTTCATGCAACAAAATTTTTAATGAAAGAGCTTGTTGTAAAGAACATGTTGGTGATAAAATGATCCAGCTCTTCATCCAGTAGCAGGCCAGGTTTAATCAATTAATCTGTTAAAGAGATAATGTAATTACATAATCATAGTGTGTCATATCTGATTTATTGTAAGGCTATTTGCACACTGATTTGTGGTAATAAGATTGAGCTGGTATTTAGTGGATTGGCTGGTGGCTCACAACCTGTTCCTTCAGAGAAATGCTCTGTAGAATATGCAGCAGGACAAGCAGCAGAGGACTTGTCTGCAAAGTACTTCTGTGGAGATAGGCAGGACAGCCAAGCCAGTGCCTCTCTCCAAGCTGCTGATAAAAAAATGGATCATGACTGATGGCACATTTGCCAGAGCATGTAGAATTTGACAGCTGTTTAACATCTGACACACATCCCTTCATTTTTCTAAATAACCTGGCCTTGTGCTTATCTTCCTGTTTACAGTCTGCTTGTGTTTTGGCATTTGTGATTCATTCTGTCACACTAAAATGTCAGATGTGTAAATTTGTTGTTGTTTTTTTTTTGCCATTTTGTTTTTGTTTTGTTTGCTATTAACAGATTGTCAGTATTTATTTATTAATGATTATTTAAAATACAATTTAGAACTCTTTTAAAACATATTACTTATTAGAGCAGACACCTTTATCCCAGCTCTCCAACTAGTCAGAAAAATCTCACTAATATCAAACTGCTTTGTAACAAATCTGCAACAACTAATCAGATATGTTTTAATAACTCAATTCTGAAACTGTCCAATTCTCCTTCTGCTGTTAAGTCAAGACATTTGTTAGCACACTATTTTATTTATCACTTTCTACCTTGTCTCACAGAATCATTAGCTGGAGCCCTGTACTTAGAATAACGCTTAGAGAATTAAGGAAGCAAAATGTTCCCACAACTGGTTCTTAAGGTTCACTACTGTTTGGTATCTACCAGCTTCTGGTTG
The DNA here is from genome assembly GCA_900302695.1 of Helostoma temminkii. Taxonomy (NCBI): domain Eukaryota; kingdom Metazoa; phylum Chordata; class Actinopteri; order Anabantiformes; family Helostomatidae; genus Helostoma; species Helostoma temminkii. Next base: position 25,828 of record OMLM01012029.1, read on the forward strand.
ACTAAACACACCTGATCCAGGTAATCTGCAGTGGGTAGGTTGGAAAACAAGCAGATCTGTGGGCTTTGAGGACCAGGGATGGGAACCCGTGTTAGTAGTGTCCAATTCCTTTTGGCCAGGAGGAACTGGGAGTTGAACCGGCAATCCCAGGGTTCATGGACAGACGCCCTACCACCTGACAGTATCTCTCCATGTTGGAGCATATTTTTTTAAGTTGCACAGTGCAGCTTTAATGTAAGTCGCTCACCATTCTTGGAGACAGTAGCTGGATATGAACCAGAACCAAAGGTTGGGGTTCCCAGGGCACGCTTCAGATGAGTTATAAGGTCACAGTACTTGCACTTTATTGTAGTTATTTGAACACACACAAGCATAAAACCATTTTTAAAATTTATTGCTGTATTTAGTTGAAATGTGAATTTCTGCTGTCACTTGTTTACCAGAAATAACTGTTGATGCATTTTAGTTGCGTTATCTGTCCTCACCTTAGAGTAAACATCTAGTCTGTGTAGGTATCAGTTCTGTAGTACGACACCCTTAACTAAGTCTTTCAACGTTACACAATATTATGTAGAAAAGGGAATTTTTGGCTCAGTCTCCTGCCTGCAGCCGTACATAAATGATGCACAGCCAGTCAGATACTCTGAACCGTCTGCCAGGCTGATAGAGTGGCTGGTCACTTAAACGAGGATGATTTATATGTCAAGGTAGCTGCTTCCCACTCGCTATCCCTGGACTTAGTTGTCCTGAAGTGGCTTTTCAAAAGGTTACTGTCATGATAAATCAAGCGTGAAGATAACAGCTGGCTGAGTGTATGGGGCTCAGATTTCCATCTGTTACATCTCTCCTCAGGTCTGGATCTTTTATAGACATTTGTGATTTTCCCCAAACTGTATTGAGCTAGTTAGCACCACTATAGTAAGCTAAGGAAAACAGTAATAATAAAGTAGTCAAACAGGAGGGTTTTGCTGAGAAAACTGCCTTAAATGTCATTAGTTGATGAGCCCTGGACTCAAATATCACTCTCTCAGGCCAATCACTGCACTTTTTCACAGCTGCATCATTATACACAGAGAAACACATGGTAACATCATTGCAGGCCCAACAGAAACCACAATTAGTCATGCCTTTTTTCCATCTGAAATAACGTCCACATGTTTTTAAAATGTGGTTAGTGGATAGTTTTTATTATTAAAAAGGAAGAACACGGGATTTCTGGGAAATATCAGAAATGCTTCTTTTCAGTCTGGAAAGCTGCAGGTGCAGGCTGCCCCAGTGTCAGTGATGCAGTTTTAGATTGCGAGATGCAAAGTTGACAGCATGTTATTTATAATAAGTCTAAGGACATCAATCAAGCTTACAAACTGATTTATAATGTTAACTAGTTAGCATTGTAATCCATAGCTTCATGCCTCAGTGCTGCCAATAGAGGAATTATGTTTACAGGTTTTCATCGGCTTGTGAACACGGTATCTTAAGAATACCAAATGAATGGATGAACTGATTAGATGTCAGTGGTGGTTCAAAGGTCAAGGTGATCGTGACCTCTGTCTGTACCACTGTTGTGAATGTGACATCACAGGAATACCTTGAAAGAATGGCTTCAACTTTGGCACACTTCCACACGAATTGAAGGTGAACACTTTGGTTGTCAAAGGTCAAGGTCACTGTACCCTCATGTATGTCATCAACAGTATCTCACAAACATCTTGAGGAACTTTCATTACATCTGGCACAAACGTCCACTTGGACTCATGGAGGAACTGTTAAGGACATAGCGTCATGCAGAGTCTTTACATGCATACGACACCAAGGCAGTAATTCTAATTGGATTTGTAAAGACACCCAAACTCCTTATCCAAAATCTTTAGTTATATTTGCTATCCAGACCATCGTGAGTGGAGGTTTAGCAGCTAAAATTCCGCAGGAACATGCATTTACGCATCATCATAATAAACAGTGGAATAACATTGTTGATTTACCAGTTGCTGTTTCAACTTGAGAAGGAGACTCCAGCCTTTTTTAGAAGTGTCTTCGCTCATTGCACCTCAGAGCATCTTGAAACTCTAGTCTGAGCAAAGTGTTTTTTCCAGTACAAAGTACAGTCTGATAATTATTTTGGAAAGCCTGAAATCTCAACTTTTAGTCAGGTAATTGTTGAGACTGTTATCAGTCAGCAACCCATTCGCCTGCCAGGGGTTTACTGTGGCTATAGAGCACTTTTAAAATAATACACACAACTCAAGACATAAAAGTTTTCTTTTATTTAATACTAGTCCCTGCTGGATTGTGTGTGCTTCAGCAACCACCAGACTCATGGTCCCTGTCAGTCCCTGAGAAAAACTGCAATCAAAATGCCAGTCACACTCCTAGGCCTTGACAGATAGGATGGTCATGGAATATGCTTTGCACAATCTGGACCGCTCATGGGTGTTCATGTTGTCAGACGGCGAAGAGACAGAACAAGTTTTCCCATCATCATTTCCACAGAGTGTCTTTCCATTCTGTGAGCGGAGCAGCTTCTCTCAGACCCGTTTGAAGCACTTTGCATTTGATCAGTGGATGGAAGACAAAAACTTCCATTTGTTCACCTATAAGCACATTGATTCCTCCGGGATGTAGAATAGCAAACACGAAGCTTTGTGCGCCTTAGAAAAATATGTGACTCTTATGTGAAATTTGGACCGTAGTCAAGCAGGGGAACGTTTGTATAAAGCTTAAAAATGTGTCTGCATCTGACAGAAAGGTCTCCTCAAAGGGATTAGAACAACTGAGGAACTGTGTGTGCACAGTGACAGAATGCTGGAATGATTATGACTAGACCTACTGGTTGAGTAGACATTTATTATAGTCAGATCACAGTATAGTTGTGTTGCGTTGTGCGATTATGATTTAGGGATTCAAAGCACATGGAGAGCTCACATTCACTTCCAATGTTCACACTGACTCTGTTTGCAAGAAGTCAAACGCCTGCTTGTATGAAATATTTCCTGCTGAAGCCAAAAGCGTGTGTGTAAAGAAGATTCAGAGCACTTAAGAGTTCAATTGTTTTAGAAAGAAAGAAACTGGACTTTATTATAATCCTGGTAGAAGTTTTAGAAAAAAACAAGGTTATATTTTAGGAGATCAATAATGTCTGCTACTGATTCTGATGATGAACTTCAAAAATGAAAAAACAGTTTTGCTCTGGTCATCAATCAATGCTTACTGAATTTAGTCCCTTTTACTCATGTCCATACACATGACTTAATAGGAACATTAATAATAACAATAAACCTATTACACATAAAGTTTGCAGGTTACCCACACATACACATACTTCACATATCAATTAACTGCAAAAATATCTAATCTTGCAGTTCAACATTCAGTTTTGTGACTCCAATGTTATGAATATTTTTATAGCTGGGTTCAGGCACTCACAGCACTGCGTTAATGTCAGGGAAAGAATGTGGGCTGGGTTAATAGAGAATTACTGATCAAAATGATGAATCAGAGTTTTCCTATGTCATTATCAGGACAGATTGTATGGTTTCATACGCTGTATCTTCTGCGACGCAAAGTGAGAGTCCGGTTCCTTCACCACCATCTCTGCTCAGCAGTGTTTCATGTCAGTTTGTCATGTTGACAGATAGCAGCTTTCTTTGTGACGATGGTCTTTGAGCGTTTTTTTTCTCCTCAGCTCTTCTTCATCCCATCTACAACTCCTGTCTCAGCACAGTGTTGCCACCTCACTGTTTAGTTTAGTTTATTAAAAAAAATCTAATTATCACATTGAGTTCACCATTAAAACCAAAAAGAAATAGCAAAGGCTGAGCACATATACTTTCCTGTATATACATATAAATCAAACAAAGAGAGACGAGATGCTTGGCAGACAGTTTTGCACAGGCAAGTACTGTAACCTTATAACTCATCTGAAGCGTACCCTGGGATCCCCAACCTTGGGTTCCGGTGCATATCCGGCTACTGTGCCTGAGAGTGGTGAGTGAAGTACTGCAAGGTTGTCCCATGTGCTACTGACTCATACAGTATATTGCCTTAACTTTGTAGTAAAAGTAACTGTACTGCAAACCTGCAACAGACAGAGGACAGTTGTTCAGAACTTGTGAAAAAAGGGCAGTTTTTGAATTGTATAGCTTTATACAATTGCATTGTCCAGTCATATCACATTCAATTGCACTCTGTTGAATCACATGGTGATGAATGGCATCGTATCACTGAGAGTTCATCGAAATGCACATTGCATCAGTCTCACACCAGAGATAGTCAACCCCATTGAGGAACAATAGCTCAGCTCACATGGTAGTGAACAAATAATGAAAAGGCTCCCAGTATACAGGCAATAGCTTTAATTCAGCTTCTCCACCAAGTATTTTCATTGGCCTACACTACTTTAATTTGACTACTATAGACAGCCAGATATTACAAAGCTTCAGAAAAGTTGGGAAAATAAAAATAAAAATGTTTTCTTACCGCAGCTGAGAATTTAAGACATTTTATCACAAACTCTCGGCTGAATCGACACTGAAAGTCCCTTCAGTGATGTTTGATTGGAAGTCAGTCCACTGTCAGACTGAACCAGTCAGAGAAGAGCTGGTTAAACTGTCTGGTTTTTCCACATTAAGGTAAAGCGTGTCTCTGTGGAGAGAGCAAAAACAAAACCACGTTGAGCAAATACGTTAATATATATTTTAGATGAATCAAAGATTAATACATCAAATGTTCATCTTTGTGCTATTTTTTGTTATTTTTTTAATTCTGCAAAAGAAAAATGAACTGAAAGCACAAGCAGCTGTATTACAGATGGTAGAGCAGATTGTCTACTGATCACAGATTTGGGAGTTCGATGCCCAGCTCCTCCAGTCCACATGTTAAAGTGAACTTCACAAAGACACTGAACCTCCTGCTGATCCCAGGACAGTTGTTGCATCGTGCCCCTTAAAAGCACTGAAGTGCATCTCACTTTTGAGTGTTTTCCCTCATTTATTTTACTTTTCCAGTTACTGGGACAATTTGTTTTAAATTTGATCTCAGCTGTTGCTCTACATTTCTCCCAAGAGAAAAAGTTCAGACTTCAATAAGAACTTGATTTACTTCTTACAGTGCAGGTCTAATGGGCCATGTGTACATTCCAATCGGCAGAGGATATTTAGTCCCATATGCAACTTTACACAGTGTAGTAGCTGATTAGCTGATGGGTTAAACAGTTTTTGACGTTAGTCCAGGTTGTAAGATGCAACATAACTCATTCACTCCATGGCAACAGAGGAAACGAAGGAGGATATGGGGCTGTAGTTGTCTACAAAACCCTGACCTTAATGCACCTATTACAAGGCTTCTTAGTAATAACTGCTGCTGTGAATAAAATGCATTAACCCCAAAACCTATAGATGTACTGAATTGTGCTTTTTATGTTCCCTTACCCACAATATCCATATTCTAAGATAGAATATGATCTGCTACAGCACTTTGCAGTTATATGTTACCTTTGATTCATTTGTTAGCATTTAAAAGCTATTTGTATTTCTCCCGCACTGTCTTCAAATATCACCTTTTAAACTTTTGACCTAGTGTCTCCACTTGGAGTCATTGCTAATAGGGTACAAAAGCAGAAATAATAATGAGAGTGAACCACAGAGCACATTGTGCACCAGCATTGAATGTTTGGATTTTTTGGTGATTTTGTTGCATTTATCAGGAAGTTGACATTATGGGTGTTTTTGATTTATATAAATAAATACATCTTATAGTTGTTACTATTGTCCTTCAGAGGGCTCCATATGAGCTGTTGCAGGGTTCACTCTGGTCGATCGACCTTTTCCAGATTGAGCCATTCAAGTCAAAAGGTCAAGAGGAACAGCTTTAAATCAGTCATCCAGGCACTGCAGCAGATCACGTCTCCAGGCTCTCTAACGGTGCTGCTGATAGTATTGACCTGACTGAGGTTGGATGTCTGTAGCTCAAAGGCAAACAGAGCAAAGAGACGTGATTCCAGTTATTTATGAAGATGGGGGAAAGCTCCATGTGAATATCAGCCCCAAGATGACAGACGACATTCAGGCGTCCTGCCTCTGTACCATCTTCAGTTTGCTGATTTAGTGCAGGATCTTGTCCTAAGATTTCTTTTTCTTTTCTTGCTATGAAAGCGGTGCTACCTGTGATTGATGGGCAGGTTCTGATATTACGTTGGCCCCAGTCAGGGGTCAGCACGACCCCTCTCAAGTCTCAGCAGTTGTTGCATCCTGCTTCCCCTTGGATAATAACCACTCTTATGAATGTCCGCTTTTCTGCACCCTCCTGCCCTTGTGTCAGCCGACCTGCTGCATGACCTCACTAATACTGCATTCTCTGCAGCTACGCACACAGAGCGCACATATGAATACCTGGAAATATGGAGCCCTGACAGTTTGACGTGCAGTAAATGCTGTGCAAGATGTACCAAAAATGTGTGTCAGTATTTACATAGCGGCCTAGAAAAAAATCCTAACTTGGACGGATCCCATTTGTGTCACTGTATCGTTCTGTCAGAGCAGTGTGGAGGACACAAAAGAACAAATACTCTATTTTATTTCATCTGCCTCTGGCTCTTCTCCTCAACTCTCAATGGAATAAAGCTCAGCTCTTCTTTGTAGTGTTATTGTTATCCCCAACAATGGAGAGTGTCTCTCACATTGTCTGCATTTAAAGGCGACTCACACAGATATTGTGAATAATGAATGATATTGACTCTCATCTTCGGTTAATATTTCTTGCATGTAGTATCTCCGCTTTTTTTTTTTTTTAAACATATCTTAAGTGAATCTGTGAAAGCTTTCGTCTCTGAACACGCTATCTCCAGCTTTATTCTCAGTCAGTGTCAGAGCTGTTTCTCTGTTTCATCGTCACGAAGCAGATCTTCTAAATAAAAGCTGGTGATAATGAAGAGAGGGTTCTCATCTGTCACTGAGGTCGTTCTCCTTATCGCTGAGAGATAGCTAGGTCATGAGTGCAGGCTGCCTATGTTTGTTACGGCTTCAAGCCACTTATCGTGAAAAACTGCTTTCATTGTTAGTGGAGGTAATTTTGGAAACATGAAATATTTATGCAGCTAATCAAAGCAACAAGCATGTGAAATAGAGAATGAAGTTTAAGATCATGCAGTCATGCCCTTAAAAACATATATCATTTGGTAACTACTGGCAATGAACTGTAAAAAAAAACATCTTGCAGTTTGCAGCCAATGCAGGTAGCTTCAGTGTTATGTATTCAGGTTTTGATATGTGAAATTTATGTCCCCACACAATGGAGGTGAGAAAAATGTTGTGATTTAAAAAACAAAAGATAAAAATGTTTTGATGCCCAGATATGAAATGGAAATATATTTTAATATCTCATTGGGTGTCTTTAGAGCCCTGAGGTATGGAGCCAGATGGGGACCATATGTTTAAAAAACAGAATTGAACTGAAAGCTGCTGAAAGTGCTGCTCATAAAATTTGAAAAATGGGTAAAACATGGCCTCCATCTGGCTCCATACTGTCACTGCTTTGCTACTTTTCACAGAGCAGACTGTCTGAACTAAAGAAATACACTGTGAAAAGTGACTTATTCAGACGTCTGCAGGACAATTTGTGTTGGTTTCGGTTTTAGTTGGACTTTAAAGACTTGATTTCAAAAACGATTCATAAATGCTGTATGTAATGTTCAGTGTGTAACCCAAATACATTTTTTTTCTCATTTCATCCTTTTTGTTTCTCACCTACAGAGACAAAAGGTGCTGTTACCACTTGTATGTAATAGTAGACACTTGGATTTATCTCTAACTTTAACTTTAACTCTCCACAGTGTTGTTGCTATGACTGACACATATGAGAGGCTGACTTGAAAGGGAGTTTGGGTTTTGTTTCCAGGAGTGCTTCTCTTTAAGACTCAATTTTTACAGCCACGTATGGCCAACAGCTCAGATGTGATCCAGACTGCTGGTTGTGGTGGACTCCTACCAGAATGATCTTTCTTTGTGATGGCAGCGTTGAACATAATGAGTGATGACAGAGAGAGGATGTCTGAGAATATAAAGGAAATGACAAATGTTTCACTTATAGTTTAAATATGTTTAGAGCTTGTGAAACATTGGCATTTTATAACCTTGGTTTCTTATCAAAAAGTAAAACGAATTTTAAGGACAAATTTGGAAAATCGACTCTGTGCTTGAGCAGTCCTGCTGTCTTATGTTTGGAGGAAACAGCAGCTGGAGCTGGGCCCAAGGCTGCTGTTGTTGACAGGTGTCTAGGCCTGATAGATTGCCAGACATGAAAAGGGCTGACTGGTGGTGGGAGGCTGGATGGGCACGCTGGGCATGGCAAGAGATTAGCATTTTAGATAAAGAGGAATATTGTTGAGATCAACAATACAGCTGCTAGCTCTATTGTGTCAGAAACAAGGCAAAAGGTAGGGGAAAATACTGTATGTCTGGCTTTTCCCCCAAAGAATGCATAGACAGTGATGCAGGGTGTACTGTACAGGCCTTTCAGTGAAAACACATATTTCAGGGACGACCCAGAGACAGTGTAAGGATGGTTCTTTCTAGTCCCAGTCCATTATTTTCCCATTGCTTTACAGATGAGGCCCTTGGAAGCATAGTGAGAAAAAAGGCATAGAAGAAATGGAGATGATGCTCACATATCACTGTGGTCACGTTAATATCCTCAATGGAGTCTTAGATTTCAACCATCCTTGGGTTGACCTTGCACACGTGACACAAAAGAAGGCTGTTAGTCATAGTTGTTTATCAGATGACACTGGAAAGGGCGGGATCCAGCTGAGACTGCGCTGATTTACTGACTGTTTGCACAGGAAGAAGCAATTGTTAAAGCAACACAGCAGGAGTGAATAAAACTCATGTCTTATGTAACCCCTTTAAAACCTTTAGATCCAGTTAAGGTGCAGGTTCTATATGGATTACCAACTAGAACACAACTGATAATGATGAATTAAACTTTTGAGTTGTGTTTATTTTTAGATATTAGCACTGTAAAAACAAAAAACATGAACATGTTCACTGGAGGGCAAGCATGAGTGATGCCCAATCAGTTTCTGATCGGAGTACCCAGCAGATACCACCCTGCGTTGGTTTCACCGGGTACTGTGATCGCAGGCTGATCATCAGGCATCATTCACACTTGCCCTCCAATGAACATGTTCTTGTTTTCGTTTCACAACAACTGTGCCAAAGATCTGCCAATAAACAGTACAGTACCTGATGCATGAAAACATATAAATATAAAGCTTTATTTTCTTAATCAGGGGTTTTGGGCGTGTTCGTAAAAGCTTAAATTTAGTGATATGATGTATACGTCAGAAGGTTAAAGGTTATTCCTGGCAGCATGCTCCACTGGATGTACTGTGTGATTTCTGCTGTCTCCCCATATTGATGGAATAAGTAATTTGTGCCATGCTTGGTTTATTTGTTTAGGAGTACTACTGATGAATGATCGTCACTGTGTGTTCAGGGTGACAAAAGCTTGTGACTGTGCTAGAGCAGTGTGGGAGCAGAGGCAGTTAGCATCCTCACATTGTTCTAAACCATTACCCGCTGTGGCCTGCTCGTATTATTGCAAAGTAAAAACGTCGCTCTCTGCTCTGAGTGACTCATCAGTCCATTCATACTGGCTGAACAAACAAACACATCGAATAGAAAGCATTCAGAGGCAGGAAATATAGAATGTGTTATGTTTTATGTTTGTGAAAGTTCAACAGTAATACAGAGAGTTTTTTTCTCAAAAGTGTGCTGATTTGTCTGTATGTCTGCTGGAGATTTACATCTCAGTGAAGATTAGTGGATATTTTAATTACGCATTAAGGAAGATTTTAGTCTTAAAATCATATGAATTGAAAGAATGAATAAAAATTCCAGATGACAAATTTAACTGTAGTTTTTTCTGACCATCTGGAAGTTTACTTATCATATCAGCAATGTTCAGCACCAACTGACAGATACTTCCACCATATATCAGTGTGATAAACGAGCAAATCAATACATTGTCACCTCATTAGCACATAGTGCATCCATACTACAGACACATGAACGGGAACATTAATTACATCACATGGTGTAGTTGGTGCCTGAATGTTGTCATTCATTCGCAGGTGTTGTCTGGCATTACTCAGTGTGGTGTGAGCTGGTCTGTGTTTGGCCCAGACAAATTAATGATGGGCGAGCAGTGTGAAGCCAGGCTATTCAGTCCAGACAAACCCCACTCCACTCCTTAAGTGGACGGATGTGTCTTATTTTTGGTCTCTTGCATAACAGCTCAGTTTGGAGGAGAGGCAGTACTGCCACTGCAGCGACCATGTTGACTCTTCAGATAATAATCTGTAAGGATATGTACTTGTTTCTATTATTTCTCGGGTAATTAGTAGCCTACTCCTGAGTGTTAAGCTTCGTCTGACCCTGTGGCTGAACCTCATGTTTGCTGTTTGGCAAGCACTCGTGGAACATACTGCACATATCAGTGGGAAATGACACCACTTCCAACATTCCCCTTTAGTGTTACTGTGAAAAAATGACATCTGTGCAGTTGTGTCTTTAAATAAAGTGATTCCCCTGTCAAACTGCTGATGATTGATTCATTGGTTTTTGGGTTATTACAGAAAATAAGATGTGTGACATATAAAAGTTTATGATTGATTCAAATTTTGTTCAGCAAGATAGTTTTAACAAATTAGGAGGCTGCACTAATAACAGTAACCAGAAATAAAAAGCTACTGTTGCTGGCTAGTGTTAGCAGTTCCATGATGGCCAGGCGCTGTGCTGCTGCTGGTGGTTTGGGTGTCTGTGCAGAGGTCAGTGCTTCTCTAGAGCAGCGAATGTTAGTTTTACTGGCTAGTAGCTCAGTCTCAAGTTCAGAGAAGCTGTTGCACACACTAAACATGAGTATTTGTTAGTGCACTTTCTCATAGGACACAGAAGTGCTATTCAGCTTGTTTTATCTTTTTACTGTACGTTTATTTAGTTTATATTCATGGCGTAAGTGGTAAAGTGGGCACCTCTCAACCACACAGTCGGCTGTTCGCAATCTGGCTAGTCCAGCACCTAAGACTGCACAAGCCAGGGAACTCTAAGTGCCAGCTCTAAGCCCAGCTTGGCATCCGGCGTAAAACTTATGCAAAATTAATGTGCAGATGCTGCTCTGCTGTAACGACTCAACTACAAGATAAACTGAAAACCAAAGGAAAAAACTAAATATTAACACCAATGGATGCATATTTTTGTTATCCAACCCTATCCCAGTTGTGTTAGACCTAAGCTCAATGAAACTGTGCTGTGATTTATGATCGTTGGCATGGCTACAACTAACTTTTTGTCATTTCCATGGAAATGCTGGTGCACACTGTGTCAAATATGGACATTACAGAGTGCCTTTTGTGTCACCACAAGGTGCAAAGGTTGGCACTATTTTATACCACGGGAATGAGATGGGTTGTTATGTGAGCAGGTCTTGCTAATTATCAGTTCACAGAGCTGCTATAATACAGAAAGAAACCATAATTAAAAGATGGCTGTATTCCTGTACCTGTGAAATAATAATTTTGATGATGATAATTTTAAAATTATTATGTTTAGGGGTAAAAAGAGGTAAGAATCAAACAATGCAAACAAATTTTCATTGCTTTTTATTTTACTTGCTTTCAAGTAAGTGGATTTCCCTCTTGGGGATCATTAAAGCAATATATTATCTTAAAAATACACTTTTTTAAAAAGGTGCTTTTAAACATCGTTAAATTTGACACAATTTACTGAAGACTGCACTTATAAATTATGCACATGAAGTTGTTGACAGTCTTTGCTTTAAATGACTTTTACTCAGCTTTAAAATAAGTTGGGACTTAAACTGAATGCAGTCAAGTGAAATCAAAAGGCTTCAGAGTGAAGCTTCCAGCAGAGTTGAGGCATTCCTGGTTCTTTTCTTTCTGAATGTACAGTGTGCAGTGCAGGATTAACATAGTTTGGACTATTATACGAAACAGTAGACACTGTGTTATGTTAAAGAAATAATGCCTGGAAGAAACTGCTAAATCTGATCAAAATGCTTTATTTCACATCATGTGGAGCAAAGTCCACCATGTAGCTTTTTATAACAGTAAGCTTCATATTCACACAGTGAAGTGTAACAAGCTCTGTGCATGCATGGGTCTGCTTTTATTCCTTCTTTGGTATTTACCATTTCTTGTTGACATAAATTAGGTTTATGTCCCACAAATCATAAGCAAAGTTCATTTCACAGCTGTGTGAAAATGAAGAATATGCAAATATTCAGTTTTCTAAGCCAACAAAGGTTTATATAAAACAAAAGCTCTTTGTTAGTGTCTTTTCTTTAAAGGGCCCACAGTGATGTTCATTGTGTGGCCATGTATGTAATGTACTGTGTGTGTGTATATGTGTGTGAATATCCTGGGCCATGCTAATGTGGATAAAGGCAGCAGGGTGAGACGGCTTTGGGGCTGATGTGGAGGCGATGGGGAGGCTGACGAGCTCTTGGTGCTCTGTAGTGCCAAGTAGCAGCTTGTTCATCTACCAGCTGAGCTTCACGCAAAGCAGCCTGGCTTGCTCTTACACACTCAGAAGTGGGATGGAGGCATTTCAGTCTCTGTGGGACCTGCAGAGTATCACTGTGATGTCTACAACATAATCCTCCTTTTAGGTTTATCTTTTCCAATGAACTTGTTTTGCTGATTTAAGGCTTAGAAATAGGGATTTAATAGGTTTGTGGTTCGAACATTTTATGCTCATTTCCCTCAGTTGGTGATATTTAAATGAGTTTTTCCTCTGAATAAGTGAATTGCAGAGATGGTTTTGAAAGAAACCATTTTATTTTGTATTCTATGTTACTGAATGACTAAAATATCTGTATCTGTGTATCTGTTTCTAACTTGTATGTTCTGCTAGTACTATCAAGTTACACTTTTACAATCTAATGTAATCTAATACAATAGCTCTTTCCTGATTTATATATTAACAAAGGTTGTGTATTTTATTCTGTAGGCCTATTTAAATAGGGTGAACAAAACCTTTCAGTATAATATAGCGTTAGAGAATCACACACAACAACCTCAATAGTAAAGAAGAAGCAGAATTAGCTATTTCAGCCAGCGTCAACAAAAACTAAAAGTGTAACTAGGAGCTCCACTAAGGGCTGGCTAAGGCCACCCTGGAGAATCTCTGGCTAACCCAGCTCTGACTTTGTGCTGCCATCAGTAATGTTACTGCAGCTACAATGCCAGGTTACATTAGCTTCATGAAAATATCTGTAGAAATATCTGTCCTTCTCACTGCTGATTACCTGGATCAGGTGTGTTAAGACAGTCAGGAGCACTGTGGCTCTCTAAAGTAAAGAGTTTCTTAATGCAAGAAATTGAATGTTGTTCAATGGCCAAGTGAGCTCAAGAGAGCAGGCAAAACTGAAGGCAGAAAGACCCACAAACAAGCAACAGCTGAAGGCAGCAGCAGTACAGGCCTAACAAAGCATCTCAAGCGAGGAAACAGCATTTGGTCAGGCCTATGGGTTCAAGAATTCAGGCAGTAATTGACTTCAAGGGGGTTTCAGTATTGACTAATTCTTGATGCACTCTCTGTGTTTGCAATTATGTTAGTTAGTTCCATTGTTTATAAGCCCCCCAAAATATGTGTGTGTGTGTGTGTGTGTGTGAAAATGGCTGTAATATCTGAATGGTTAATGCCACACTTTCATCAGACCCCTTGATTTAAAGCTGGAAGTCTTGACATCTTTCACATGTTGAGTGTTTTGTTTCACATTGAGTTTGGTGATGACTTACAGTGTCTTCATTGCATTACTTACAAACCTGACTGTTAATACATAACCTTTTAGCAAACATGGCGTTATCATAATTGCCACTTCCACTGCCTTATCACAGAGAGCTTTGGGCATTAGTGGGGTTAGTTGTCACAGTGTCTGAACTCCTTCCTCACACATCCAAACTCCCCGTCACCCCCATGCCTACTTTATGGGCATTTTTCAAAAAGATACAGTAGGTGGAGGTGATTAGACTCAAGTTTATGGGTTTAGTTTCCCTTTAATTTCAGAATGTTTGATCATTTTTTATACTGATGATTGTAGCAGGAGAATTTCATGCCTGTCTAAGCTGTGGATGTGCTCCACCTAAAGTTGTATATAAACCCTGACTCTTTGTCAACCTGTCACACTTCTTGTTCACAATTTTGCCAGAAACTGCCGTGCTGCTTGTGAGAACTATATAATATATAATGTATAATGTAGTTTCCCGCAGACGTGAGTAAAAAGTTTCCAATCATAAAACTGTATGCTACTGTATTCTAGTAACATGACTACACCTCTTTAGTCAGCTGTAGAAATCTTAAAGGCGCCTTTGAGGCCTAGTGCAGTCTACCATATGTTTCTGTCTGGCTACTTCCTGAATTCACTGCACTGTTTCTTACAGTGTAGCTGTGCAGACATGGAGGATTTACTGCACAACTGTTTTTATTCCATCAGTCTTGCATGTGATTATGTATGCATACTTGCATGTCTGTGGACTGCAGGTCCAGGTGTTTCTGCTGAAGACTTGCTGCTGAGCTGCTGTACTGCAGGCCAGAAATGGGCCACAGAAAAACACCACTGCAAACACATGCCTTTGTTGGACAATAACAAGCACTCTATATGCAGGTAAGTGATGTAGCTTTAGGTACTTGCATATAGTTTACTCAAACAATTTTGGAAGCTGGTTTGGAAAAAGAAACAATTTTATTGTCTTGATAAAACAACACTTTTCAGTTTCTTTGTTAGGTCCATTCACCACTTCAAAATACAATACACCTTAACATTGTTTAAAGGGGTATTCCACATATTCTCCACATGTAAATCAGAGTTATTCTAAACTGTGTTTATCCACATATCTCTGCCCGCTTTCACCATCTAGATGAACAACATCAGTAGACATACTAGGAGTTCAGCCTGTTATGTTCTGTGTTACCCCATCACTTAGCGTGTAACCTGTAATCATGTCCACAACAACCTACTGAGTGACAATTCCTACACCCCGAGAAATACAGTGGAAAACTTGAACCATAGGCCAAATACACTTTATCACGTGCACTGCAGTCCAGTCAGCAACATGTCCAAAATTATCACGTCCATATATATATATATAAGTACATTATCTAAATTTTATTTAAAGTACAAAAGTCATAGTACTCCACTAAGTGCCCAGCATTTTAAACAATGTAAATTTTGATGCAGTTGATAAAGTAGAAGTCTAGTCCAGATAAGTTTGACAAATTCTCAGAGGTCAAAATGATGATGAATAATGAAGAATGTGATGTTACCTACAGACTGTGTAACATAAAGATTCATAGCAGTGGGTTAAGGTGGAGCTGATTTTAACCACCTACCATCTAATGCTGTTAAACTAAATGCAGTGGAGTAAAAGTACAATATTTTTCATATATTATACTATATATTAATAAGTAAATTAAAAGTAAATTGAAAATGAAAATTGAAATGTTCCAGTAAAGTACAAGTACCACATTGTACATTACTTGAGTGAATGTACTTAGTTCCACCTGTGTTTTTAACCATGCAGAGATGTATTCATCTTACATCCCGTTTGGAAAATTCAAAAATTTATTCTATGCTTTGCAATCCCGTGTATGACCACTGGGACAGTACAGACTCAGCAGCACCTTTGTATCCACTAGACTAGTGGATAAGGTTTGAAATCATCCAGGATTACACAAAGTATGAAAGGAAGTATGTGACCAATAGCACAGGTGTCGTCTGTGTGTAAATGTTACCCAGTAAATTCCAGTTACGCTAAAAATGTCCAATAATGTTATACTCACAAAATGGCGTACAAAGTGAATATAGATGGAGGATGAAACATCATTAGATTTGAAAGATTGAAATTACAGAAAAAACTTCTGCTTCCATGAAAAAATTCAAATATGATTCCCCACATATTTTATTTCTAAATGTGCAGACAATGCAAAACTGTATTTTAAAAAATATTCACCCTTCTTTTGTGTGCATAATTCTATCTCAGCATGATTTTCTGTGACTGTAGTGTGAACATATGTATGTATATATTCAGATGTATGTGTGTGTTTATGTCAGTGTTGCACAGAAGCAGTGCTGTCTCAGCTCGGTGAAGGAGAACCAATGTGAGTCAGGAATGAGTTCGGCCAGACGGGGGAATACCTGTGAAGTAGACGAGAAGGACCAGTGCACAGATGATTCTTACCAGGTACAGACCCATCTCACCACCATGACGACTGTTGCATCAGTGTTTTTTTTTTTAGAACTTTAATCATCTGCCATAGATTAGCTTTATTAGGTCTCTCGCAATTAAGAATGACTGGGAAGAAATAAGAGAAAGGCGGTTAGGTCATTACTGAAAAACATGAGGTCACGATCGGATGGTGCCCACAAAGTCTACTCTTCAAATCTTATTAAAACAAACTGAACTGATTAAAGGTTGTTAGGTTTACCTCCAAAATAAAATAGAAACCGTTTGTGTGAGTCAGGTAGAGTGTGACTCACAGCTTCACGACCAAACTGAACAGTATAAGTAGTTCCTTTCATCAGCAGTGGTCGAGCACCGGGAATCCTTTAGAAGAACCATAGCAACATGGTGAAATCTCAGTTTGTGTGTTTTAGACTTTGAACCATTAAATCTTCTGGAATACTTCATTACTTTGGCCAAAGTGAGATTTCAGTTTCGGATACCTGTGCCAGCTGAGAGGCTTTTAAACAGGTCAGACAGTTTATTTGTGGTTATTGGCAGGTTGAACTATATGAGTAAAGAACTGCCAAAATCTCCTGTTTCTCTTTGCATCCTTTATCCATGTGAATAATTCCATATGGAAACAGGAATTATTAATTTGCTCAGAGTCAGCTTGAATAACATTCCCTGTTTAGCAAAGAAGAAACCCAGTGGTTTGGCCTTTGCCTCAGCTGCCTTAACACATGAACAGTTTGCTTAAACCACTGTGCCAGCTCATTGTTTGAGAGGAGAGTAAGTCTTTGCATGCCATGTGGTTCGGCTTGAGGGGGGCAGCTGAAATCCTTTGCTTTATTCACAAGGATGGGCTCACATAGCCGATCAGGTTAGCTGTGCCTCTGCTGTTCCTCTGGCTGAAAGAGGAAGGTCATAAATGGAGGTAGCGATTAGAAATGTGAAGGGCACTACAGTGACACATTCCTAATATGCTCTGTTGTTGTGTCTGGACTGCCAGGTGTGCTGCAGCTGCTGCGCTCTTGGCTTACAGGTTCGCAGTGAAGGACGGGGCTGCGATGCGCACCAGTACCTGGGCTATCCGTGTGGCCATGTCTTCCTCACCTGCTGCGAGGAAGAGGAAAGTCAAATCCAGATCCCACTGAAGACAAAGCAGAAACCCAGACCAACTGCTATGCCAAGGCAAGGTATTGTTATCTGCTGCACAGCATGTTGCACTGACACGGACTTTTCAACATGGAAAAAATCTGTAGTGTCAGGATTTACTGCATGTGTAAAAACACGACAAATAAGTACACATCTATGAGTCATTATCAAAATACCACATCCCCATGAAGATCATTTGATCAGACTGAAATCTCTAAAGAGCTAAAGCACTATATAGACTTTGAGGTGAGGTTTCTTTTATTACTTTCCCACCAAGCCTGTTAAGGTTGCATTTGCCCAGAACTAGCACCTAGTTCATGTTGGTCAGAAAAGGGTATGTGTCACCTGCTGTACAAGGTCAGTGATAAACTTTGACCCCCCCAGAAAAACATTTTTGTCATAAACCATGTGCATCAGACAATATAACAATAGTAGTATAGTGTAGTGTAGTATATAGTACAGTATAGTGTCAAGACCTGCGACACTAATGTAGCCAATGCTACAATCAACTACCACGTTAAATGACCTGGTGGTTTTAATGTTGTGGTGGACAATGGTTGATTTTTTTCCTTTAACCTAATTAACTTGTTTTTGTGCCATAGTTGTAGCTCCACACAGAATTGCTACAATGATAAAAAAGTTGCATGGTGGTGTGATAAACCTACATTACTACACCTGCTGCTGGAGCAGGGACCCACTAGGCCGTAGCTCAGGCTGATAAGAACAGATAATAGCCCCCATAACATCCAAATAGGGTGGTTTCTTCAAACATTTAGTTATTTGTGCCTTCAAATTATTCCAGATAATTCAGCTCAGTCCCCAACAAAGATCATCTCAAGATACTTTACATAAGGTTAAGACCTTATAGAATTATATGGGACACCCAACAAATCCTAATTGAGCAAGTATCAGGAAACAGTTGAGAATAAAAAATCCTTTCAACAGTTGGCTACCAACCCCGAGCCTGTTGGCAGCCATCTGCGTGAATGGAAAGTGAAAAGAACAACAAGGAACAAAAGAACAACAATCAGAAGACAAAAATACTGGTCAGGTTGGTTGGACCAGTAACTTCACACTGGAAACACAGCTACGAGTCACCAATACCATTCAGCAAATGCTGCGCTGTGTAGAACTGTGGAATTGGGTTGAGCCCTCACTATTGTGTCTGCATTGAAGCTACATGAGAGGTGGAGCAGGAGCTGAGTTTGTTCTTCTAGAAGACAGATGCTCTCGGTTGACTGGTCAAGAGTCATGTTACCATTCTGAGTAAGAGGGAAAGATGTATGCAAGCTGTGATGAATCAGGAACAGATGGCAGCTCAAGCTGTTGTCTCTCTACTTGTGCCAGCAAAGTTTTCCTCAGTCTCTGATCCATCAAGTACCTAATGCCAGTGACATTTATGCTGATGAATTATAAAGCAGCCGAGGTTCAGGACGAATACGTCCGATGCAAAAACAGCCCAGTACCCACGTGTATCACCTTGTATTTTCACAAATGTGTTTGGAACACTTCTGCTTCTGTTCGCTGCACCGGTCTCTGAATATGACCTATATATCATGTCTGCAGCTGTGAGATGTCATCAGTGACATCAGAGGTTTGGTCGGTGAAGCAAGACATTTGTTAGTGTGTTAGTCTGTCAGACTCTATGCAATTAACTCACTCTCACAGAATCAATGAACCTTTGTTCATCTCTTTATAAATTGGGACCAGAACCACAGCATGGGATTGGTGTTGACTATTAATCAGCCTTTATGGTTGGCCTTTAAAGGCAATAGTTATTTCCCAGTATGATGGTGAGATGAGGTCAGCCTCCTTGCTGCCTTGGCCTGGTTTTTTCATTTATAACTTCAGAGGAATTCCTCCTAATCCCATCCTTCAGGAGTCTCTGTTCTAACCATCAGCTGCGAGCTCATTTCCTTTAGCTTTAAAAGGGAAGTTTGAATGATGTCATTTTGAAGAGGGAATCAATTAACCTGCTGAAAGCTGCGAACGGTTTAGGAGCAGCGAGAGCCATTCAAGCTCTAACACAGTGTGTTTATTTCACTCTCTTTCACACACTCACTCTCTCTGAGGATGCATGAAGGATGCCTTTATGGATGAAATACACTGTAATTATTTCCATGGGGGATATGTTTTCAACCTTATGACTCACCGCCTTCTAATTAAAACAGGAAACATTTAATCGCCTTGCTCATCTGAATTTAAATTCCAGGTAACGACTGAGAAATATTTATTTATTTAAACCTTGCAACTGGACCGTAATAGTTATAGTGCTTACTTCTTATGTATATCTATATTTATAGCAGCATAGATAATACATTGACACTTACATGCACATTCATGTGCACTGTATAGAGTACTGTATACAGTAGATTTATACTGTATACAGTAGATTTGAACACATTCCTAATAACAACAAACGATGGAAACAGGCTTTAGGCTCTGCTGATGCTGGGCAGATTAAACAGGCACTCTACCATAAAGTCTTTCATCAAGTCTGGAAGAAGAGAACATAGCAGTGCAGAAGGTCTAATGAAGGTTGAGTTTGTTTTTGGTGCCTGACCAATACAAGTGGCCATAAGCCTGAATATTTCAGCATTTCCTGATTCATTTTGTGCTCTCTACTTTTAATCTGACTCCTGCAAATCAGTTTTATTATTAAGTCATGACATTTGTTTTGAGGAGGGTCACAACCTGACTGAAGTGCTGTAGTGTAAGTATTCTTTCTTCTGATGTCCCATTTTTAAAATTTTCTTTGTCCGACACTACTACTACTATTACTACTACTACTATTACTACGGTGTATTTCTTATCATGTATTTAAATGTCTTCCTTTATGGCGACACAACTACTTGCCTAACTGCATTACCTAAACATGCCTTACAATAAACAAAACTGTAGATGATCATTAAACAGTCTGTGTTTTTAATAAAAGCTAATTATGCCTTCAATAAAGCTATAAAACTAGCAGTTAGCCTTGTTAGACTATGTACAGTCCATTTACTGTAAATTGCTTCAGAGGAGTCTGACTGAACTACTGTTACAGTGGTGTGATATGACCAGTAATACAACAGTAATGTCAGTTTCATCTTTTCAGTAAGTACCTCATATCATTCCCTCGCTCCAGCAGCACTTTAAAGATGCTTAGCATTTTTGTGTATTTCTTCTCATCCCTTCACTCCCACATTAGACTTCTGTGCTCATAAGAGCTCTACAAATGCATTAAGGCTCTTTTAGTTACTACTTGTTTTTCACTTCTTGTATTGATGCAAATTAAGGTATTAAAGCTGGGAAGCTAAATGTAAATGTAAAGGAGGGGCAGATGCTGTTTGTGTGTCTTCAAGTCAGTTTCATGAGGTTAGAGCACAGGATAATTTATACAGGCAATCTGGTGCTGTCTATATGGACCCCACCCCACATACACACACCCCATCTCCCTTCTCTCACTCTCTGCAGTCTCAGACAGCAAGTTCCCCAAGGAGGCCTTCTCCATCAGTGCCACAGACGAAGCTGCCAACACAGTGGAGGAGCAGGAGGATGTGGACGAGTGTCAGCTCTATGCAGGCCAGCTGTGCCAGCACACATGCACCAACGTCTGGGGCTCGTACCGCTGTGACTGCCACCAGGGCTACATCCTGCAGGAAGACAGACACTCCTGTGCGCCAGGTACTGGGAGTTACCTTTGAAGCTCGATTAACGCGTTTAAGAATATGAAAGTAACCTAAACTATACTGAAGCGAGAGTTGGATTTGGTTTACAAAGTCTGGTAAAGGAATTATTAACACAGATTCTACATGCAAACCATCATCTTTGAATACGCCATCCAGTTCTGTTTAATATATTACTTACTTATTACTTTCAGTGTTGCCGGCAGGAAATGACTGGCAATATATCACGCCAATAGACAAACATAAGAAAACATGTTCATTATTTAATACTGGTTCTGACCCAGCCCTGGAACTGTCTTGGTAGAAAAGGGGTATTTGTTGTCATTTCGTGTCTTTAAGTGTGTCTTTAATTTGAGCTCTTTCAAACAAGAAATATCAGCTTTGTACCGTTCATGGGCTCCCACACATGGCCTTCATGCTTTTTTAATGTTATACATGCTGTCTCATGTTTGACCTTGTGTTTCATTGTTTATACTAAAATACAGATGCATGAGTGCAGTGGAAATATGAAAAACACAGAACAGTAAAACTCAAGTATTCAACATCCATTAAATACAAGCATTTTAATTTTATTGTATACACATTTCTGGTCATTTCGCTATGATTATGCTGTGGTTAAGCCAACAACAGATTTCATCATCATACTTATGGCACTTAAGCAAGAGCCATTTAAACAGGCTCATCAAAATTCCCCACAACCTCAAATGAGTAGATCATTTATTCCCAGACCTCTCTCTGCTTTAAAAGGGTATAATGATAAAAACACTCAGCATGGGTCAAATTATGGCTTGTTATTAAGAAAGACACGTTATGTGGAATAATATTCTCTTTGAAATTGGTTTCGCATATCAGAAGCAACACGAGAAGTACTCTGAAGCTATTTCCTAGCTGCAATTTAACCCTTCAGCTAGCTGTACTACTTCACATAGTATAATGACATGCCCATCACAGTCTGTGTTATTGCGCTTCTGTGTGCAGTAAGTCCTGATGAGGACAACAGACTGAGAGAGGACATTCCTCCAGCGGTCCCAACACAGACCCCCACTACCACCACAACCAGTATGACCACTATAAGCCCTGTCCACCTTGATCCTTGTAAAGGTAAGGCCTGCTTCACACTTGCATGTGACGTCACTGTGCACTCAAGTCATGACGATCATTCGTGTTGTTCTTTATGCCAAAAGCATGAAATTTCAGTACACAGTATGAACATTGATATAAAAATGCATATTTAGGTTTTAGAGGCTACAAAGGAATGAAACGTAGCAGCAAGAAGATGATGGTTTCCTTATCTGTAAGTGATATTGTTGGACTCTGGACTGGGACTGGTACTGTTGCACTTAAATCATCATGGTTTAGATTTTACTCAAGAATACTGCTTTAAAAGTGGTTTTGATAGGGCTTTTTCAGCTTATGGTGTTGTGCAATATGTGCTTTATCGATTATGATGCTGTGTACTCTTTCAGAGTTGTGGTTGGTTTACAGTACACGCCTCATAACATGATAAAGATATTCTCAGTAAAAAAAAATAAAATAAAATAAAATAAAATAAAATAAAATAAAATAATAAAATGAATCCATTTAGTTCCTTCTAGCTTTTGTTTTAAAATAACTACACTAGCCGACATCTACAGCTACTGGTTATCCAAGCTAGGTTGTTGGTGTATTGGCCTGGCTCATTTTAATCTATTTTACTTATTACAGTAAATTCACTTATGTTAATGTTTCAGTGTATTTAGCCGCATCTATGCATCCATTACCTATTGTACTCGAGAGCTGGGGTTCATCCTGGACAGATGGACAGTTTTTCAGACCTGACGCACTGAGACAGACAAACACTCATGCTCATATTTACTCATATGGGCAATGGGACCTGCATGTCTGGGCTGTGGGAGGAAAACCACACAGACATAGAGAGAACATCCAAACCCAACACAGAAGGCTGCAGCTGGTTGGCAGGTTTAAAATCTGCTCCATAGCCTTTAAAAATTAACCAACTAATATGTGCAGTCACCTCCCAAAGTACAGAAATGACAGGACCAATTCATTATGTCTGCTATTTCCACTAGTTCCTGATATTCACTGATATTCATATATTAAACAACCTAGACACTTTTTCCATGTTTTCCATGAGATCATCCAATTTTCAAGTGAGCAAAGTCGTGTGTGCTTTTGTCTTATGTTCAAACGAGGCAAAAGTGGCCCAAATCCAATTCTTTTTGCCCATATCAGATTTTTTTTATGGCAGTGTGAACAGCACAATTTTTTTCAAATCCGACCTGGGCCACTTTCATGCATGGTTCTAAATCAGTTACGTATCTGATGTTTTCTAAATCACTCTCAGTCTGAACAATCAAGTCACATTTCATCCAACTTTTTTTTTCGCCTGAGATGATTATCTAGTGGAGAGCTGGCAGAAATTTTAGATGAAATCTGCTTCTATGAAGTCACTCACATCACAGTCCCACCACTCATGGCTCTGATGTGTCCACACACATCTCTGTACAGATGTGGCGGCCTTCTTTAAACAAAGGGCCCTTGTTAAAAAAAATGTTCAATTCAATTTCACTGCACAAAAAACATCAAAATGAAATCGTAAAGGCTCACTTCAACTGCGTCCATGTTTACTTCCGTATTCACGATGTGCTGCATGTGATTCTTCTGCACGTGCGGGTTACTTCAGAGCAGTGGCCAGTTCACATTGTCACATTTAAACAATAATGTGAATGGCCACACAAAAAAGATCTCAGATTTGGAGATAGTCAATACAACAATTAGGAAAATCTTGAAAAAAGAAACCACTGGTGTACTGAGCATCATACAGCACATAGAACAGGCGAACCAAAGAAACCAACAATAGTTGACAACAAAAGCATTGTGAGAGAGTTAAATAGAGTTAAATATGCATATACATTTCATATACATACATGTATACATTTAATATACATTTCAAAACCAAATCTTTGTGTCAGTTGACTGTCAGTGCCACCAGAATGAAGGTTTTGTTATTGTTTGGACCATACTGGTGAAAATGCACAGATGCTTTTTCACTGTGATAGTGACAAATGACATTATGATTGCTGTATGATTGCCACAATACTTCAAAAAATCCAAATAAAAAACTAAATCCCAAAAAATACTTTATGTTCTGGTATTACATTTCTGTAAAGAGTATCTAGGAAGGCCAGGATAAGTTGGGTGTTGTAGGGCCCAGTGTGTGGAATATGTGTGCTCACACCGTTGTCAGATATTGCCCCCACATTGAAAGATTTGTTAATAGATCATTTTGAATGTGATGCCAAAAACGAATGTTTGTAAGCCGTGAAGAGTTTGACAGTTTTACTGAGAATGAACTAATCAGTTTTAATCGGCAAGACACTTGATCTTTGTCCAGATTTGTATTTACTCTTTTATGCCGAAACAATGCAATTAGCTTGAAGTAATGAGAAATTCTACTCTGTTATGAACAACAAACTAACTGTTTAGAGATTTGAGCTTTATATTTTGAAAAATGCTTTTTTCATTTGAAAAGTGAGCCAACGAGAAAAACTAAAAAAACATTTATAGTTCGGGTACAACAAGTTATATGTTGTTTAATATATCTAGATGTAATAAAATAAAAGCTGTAATAAAATCTGAAATTCTGAACTTCTATCAATCTATCTAACCCCTTACCCTAAAGACAAATGTCCCTGTATAGTATAGTGTAGCAATTCTGAAATTGAGGCCGACACAAATGTCCACAATCCCAGTCCTGGAAGATAGATAAAACAATGTCTGAATCATGCATTTGAAGAATCGTGGTGTTTAAGAATGTTCTATATCTGTATAATCCCTATATTTTAGCCCTTTTTTCTCAATCACTAGCTTTCACTGTGTTTCAGAACACATTCTCTTGCTGCTTTTTACGTGTCAGTTTTTCCCTCCTGCAGAACTCATTGAAAATACAACTGCAGCTGCTATGAGATTCTTCTTCATGGATCCATCTTTTGGCTGAGGCATTCTGGTGCAGCTTTATGTGTAATGGGTGATGAGAGTTTGTGGGGGTTTAGAGGATGTTTCTTACAAGGCAGTGTCTCGTGTCTCCAGCCTCTAGCTACACATGTCTAGGTCCCAGTACTCTGGATACATGTGTGCATCACTTCAGCTTTGCTTTTATTGAACCAAACGAGCAGGCCTGGTGGACCGGCCTGAGGCAAAAAACTCCCTCATGAACAGAAGTAAAAACAATGACAGTTGGCTCGCTGCATGCACGTTCACTGATAAACTGTTCAGTCGTAGCTGATCTGTTTACGCTGCTGCAGCTTCATGAGCTGAATCTTGATCAACTCAACAGGGGTTACCCTGGAGCTGTTGGAGTCTCTACCCCAACAAAAGTGAAGTGTCTCTGACTCTTAGTTAAAATAATATCCTCATCAATGTATCAAGTGGCCTTCTGACATTTCACCACTGCAGAGCTTTAGTGAGGGACGTGTTGCTGAGAAATTGTAGGGAAACTGTTGCCAGACAGTCCCTCTTTGTGACAGGACTATCGAGCTGTTAAATAGGGAGAATTGATTCTGTTGTGTTGAATGTGATGGCTCATGTGAGGCTCCTTCCTGCAGGGAGTGATGATCATTGTGAGCGTGAGAAGGTGGGGTCCACGTGGAGCCCCAGGGAGAAGCGCAACAGGGGGATGGATTCAGCAGAGAAGCAGAACAAGAAGGAGAAATTTAAGACATGATGAGTGTCCTGAAGGCACAGCTGTGTGGAATCCTGAGACAATGTGATCATGTTGCACATATTTTTTTCTCTTTCTCGCAGAAAATGGTCCCTGCAGTCAGCAGTGCACGGTGCTGGCAGGCCGGGCTCACTGCTCCTGCTTCCCAGGATTCTCACTCATGACAGATGGGCACACGTGTCAAGGTAAGGGCTGCCACTCCCTCCCGTCAGGTTGCTGTTGGTAGTAATTGGAGCTTTACAAAGCTTGTTTGTATCCTTTAAGCTGCTTCCCACAAATTGGTTTTGCACAAGGTAACAAACAAGCTAACAACAATAACAATAGCAAAACAACAACCACACATATGACAACAGAACAAAAGTGCAACAAAGCTGTTTGTCCAGAGATCGGGACACTTTTTAATTGGATTCAGTCACTCATGAAGGGGGAAAGTGCTTTGGCTGATTGGGCTCCCACTTCCTGGTGCTGGAGAGCATGAGTCAACCATAGCCAATTACTCTGTGGCTGCAATAGCAACACTACACATAGCATCTGTGTACTTAGATACATTATTTCTTAAAACTCCAAGTGACACCATAGTGGCAATTCACAGCTGCAGTATGTAGCACTTGAAATGACTCTAACTGAGTGTGTGCTTTCTGGTGCTTCTTCTCGTTGTTTCTGGCCATGAAACCCCAAAATGTGAACAGAAGTCATTCTGAGGAAGCTGCTTAGGTACTGAACTTAAGTCCAGCTTTTACACTTTACTCATATTTCCTTAATGTTCTACTTCTGCTCTACTATGAGCAGTATTGTGCAGTTTCTCACATTTTGAGAAACTGCTTTGTAGAGTTGGTAAACAAAAAAGTGGAGGCATTATGTGATCAATCAGTTGGCAACAGATTTAACACAGATTCAACACATTTATTTGGCAGTTTTAACTATTTTCCAGATGTAGACTGTATATTGTAGACAATGTGATAACGTAATAAGCAACTGCACTCTGGAAACATACAGCTTGATAGCTAAAACCTCCCATTTTACATTTGGAAACTCTGGGAACCACAAGTAGACCTGCACTCTAAGAGCGAAGTGTTCTGCTGGGATGATATGGTGCTATGAGGTCTTTAAGATATGAGGGGGCTTGATATGTGAGGAGAAGGATTTTAAATTCTATCCAAGATTTTACTGGGAGCCTAAATAACTTGCTTGAAGTTCCTGATGTTATTCTATACAAGAATCAAAATGAACACGTCCTGAACATTTCAGATTTAGGTGGAACAACTCTGGACTAGACGTTTATATCTTCTAAGTTGAATTGTGATTAAAACACATTGTTTGTTCAAGATAAAAGTAGAGTACATTAAGTACATTTTAGAGCATACTAACTACTTCAGCTTCAGTACTTCCACTGGTAGTGGAATCATTTTTAACATGTACTTGCACTTCTACTGTAATTTGAGTACATCTACTACCTCTGCTTTCATGGTACAAATATTCTTTGCAGACTCAAATTGATTCTGAAGGGACAAACAATTTTGACCATTTTGAAATAAGCTGACTTGACTTGCAATATGGTGATAATACACTCAGCTGGCAATTAGGTACTCCTAATGGAGTCTACAGCACTGTAATCCATGGCCAATTTGGAGGCTGTAGTTTGTGCTGCTGTTGTGGTTTGTTGGACGATGCTGGGGCGTTTCTAGTCTCTAGTTTCTAGTTTCTAGTCATTAGTCCACACTAATTGGATATAAGTACTTTCTAAGCCATCATCATCATCCACTTTGATGGTGTTAATTTAAGCAAAATGCCTTTTTACTACCTGGTGGTGTCACCTACAGTACGTCCCTGATTAAAATTAAAAATCTGATGATTAAAAGGTCACTGACTTACTCACCTCTAGCTGCTGGAGCTGCAGACTCAGACTTAACATTTTACTGAGGTATGAAAGTGGTCGTATTGATAAAACATCAACCTTTCAGCCTCTCTCTAGAAGAGAATATAATTATTGCCAAGGACCATTTTCCATGAATGGCCTTACAGAAATAAATTTGCTGCAGTAGTTAGTAATTTGATCCATGAATCTGCAGCAGGGTGAAAACTTGGCAGCAGTTTTGCTTTTAATAGGATAGCAAATAGAAACCAGCTTGATATAAGTGCTGTGCAACACTGTGCCTACACTACTTGGCATTACACTGGTGGACGGATAGAAAGTGAGAGATATGAACAAGATCATGTGGTGCTCACTGCTGAACTCAGGGGAAAACCCTGCAGTTGTGTGGCACACTGGATGTATACACTGGAAGTGGAGTTTATTTGATCTGTCTGTGAGTTGGGAGCTGACAGGATAATAACTGTAGATGCAATAGCACTACACCAGAGTTAGTGTTTCCCCTCCTATCACTTCATTGGGTGAGCAGAGTGAATGCTTTCTCTCCTAAAATGTTCCCACATGTGTACATGTGGGTGGGCAACTTTAAGTTTAGACTGGAATGAAACAAAGCAAACAGCACTACAAGATGTGAGAGTGAGGGCAGTACTGTATCTGGGGGGGCTGGAAGGAGAGATGGAAGGAGACTGTGAGGTACTTGTTGTAACGTGGATGAATCTCAAACTGTGAGCACAGTGGAAACATTAACAACTAGGATGTTTGTATCAGTTAATAAGATCTTCTATAAGACGTGATAAATCCAACATCATGTCTGCATGAGGTTTTAATTTACACCTTCACAGGAAAACAAAGCTGCTCTTGTGCATAGTGTATTCAGCTGTGTATTGAGAATGAGCATAAGCAAGGATGGATAGTGTGAAGAAACACAGCCTCAATGGTAAATGTGTGACGTTATTTCTGCTCAGGCTGTGAATGGACAAGTATCAAAGGCAAACACACACACGCACACAGACACACTGGTGATTCAGACATCATGGTGGTTTCCAGCTGAAACACATGTGGTTGCCACCTTCACCCACATCTGAAATTCACTTTGAGGACTAAACAAACCACTGTAGGTACATTTGAAATAGTTTTGCATTCTTCAAACTGGTGTATCAAGATCAGCATTCAATTTTTAAATAACAGTCAGGGTCTGTTGCATGATCATCTCTCTGTGGTCACATCACTATTCTAAACTTTAGACTTACATGGTTGGGATTTTTGGAGGGAAATTTTATTCTGCTCCACCAAACCTCATTGAGTATATTAACACTGATTGACCACATCATTTTCACAGTCATGGACCCACCCCAAACAGAAAGAAGCCTTGTGGTCTCATCAAAGCTTAAAGTCTGCCTCTCCCTCTAACTGGGTGGTGGGCTTGACATGAATCAATCAAGATGTAGACTGACAGCTTTAATACAGGAGATTAAAAGCACTGCATGTAGGGATTATATCAGTTTTTATACATAGATACCTATTTTAAAACAATAACTGTGGTTAATGACAAAATATTTTTTTCCCTGGAGAAACCCCCCTTTAAAACAGCTGACCAGATCAAGAACATCCAACAGGAGTTAGTGTATCTGACCTTACCACAGTATATATAAATGGCTCACCACAAAGTGTAAACCAGTGGTAAACCTTTCAAAACAGGAAGATGATATTAGAGTGCCAAAAAAAAGCATCTGAAAAGGGTGCACAGTCTAGGAAATGCATCCAACACTTGCACCAGAATGATAGGAGGAAAGAAGAGTTCATGATCTGAAGCTACTACCTACTCTGCAATGCACGGTGGAGGTAGTGTTATGGTTGAGGTAGTGTTATGGTGTGGGTATGTATGGCTGCCAAAGGAACTGGTTCTCTTGCTCCAGCTCTCAGTGGATGGCTCCTCACACTGCAGATGGACAATGAACCAAAGGAAAGAGCAAAAGCAAAAAGATTTATTTGAGGGAAAAAAGGTCCAATCTGATTGAGCTGCATTTCTCTTCCTGAAGACAAACTGCTGCCAAAACAAGCAGGAAGTGAAGACAGCTGCAGTAAAGTCCTGGCAGATCAACAATACTGATGTCTGTGGGTTCCAGACTTCAGGCAGCCACTGACTCCAAAAGATTTGCAACCACCTATTAAAACTGATTATTGAATTTATGTTTAAGTTAGTTTTCCCAAATACTTTTGAGCCCCTAAAAATGATTATGTATAAAAATTGTTGTAATTTCTACACGGTTCAGCCAATATTTTTGACCAAACCCTTACATTAAAGCTGACATCTCATAGTTGCTCAGTTTGTCAAGGGCTTCTTGAAATGAACACTACCCCAACCTTGTCATGTGTTGCCGTAGCTGATTACTGCAAAGTGAATGTACCATGTGATCAATCAGTCACCTGCTGAGCTGAATCACACAGATTCTGATTGGATCTTTCAATCAAAAGGTCCTCACAGATGGTTTCAGTTTTCCTGGATGATCATACCTTGTTAGAAGTTAAAGCCATTCTAGGGTTCAAACTGACAATCCAGTGATTAGTGGACGAAGCGGCTTAACTTCTGATCCATAGCCACTCCAGTATTACAGTGTTTAATCACTGACAGACATTGCAGTATTTCCATATGGATTCAGCCATGACATGTTGTGTAAAGTATGTGTTTATGTATGTATGTCTGTATTGTTCACAGTTCTTTTGATACATGTGTTTGCCGTGTGATGTTATGTTATGTGTCTTCAACACATGACTTAGATTCATTTATCTTGTGCTCACAGGTGCAACATACCAGTAAACAGGCTACAGTAAGAGCAGGGCTGCACTGGGACTAAATATCAGTCTGGACCTTTGCCCAGACAGGCCTACAACAGCTGGCCAGACACAAGCCCATTTTTCACTCCCCTTCAATAAATGTAACAGTCAATAATATGACTTAATTGAGTAATATATTCTGCAAAAATAGTGTTGTTATATACAAATTTAAGAATGTGTTTAGTCTTTTTTTTTTACAAGCAATGATTTAATTTCCCCAGAGCTGATTCAGATTTACAGGCACAACATTTACTGCCAAGTGTTTGGATGAGACTGATTCAGCCTAAATGTTTTTTTCTATACAAAACCTTCACATCCCGCAGATTACAAGCAAGTACATGATACAATTAAACAACCGCCCGAGTACAAAAACATGGGATAGTTTCGCACTAGATGTTCTGACATTAAAACAAAACAAGATTAAAACATCTTCCTTACAAAAATGATACAGTTATCACAGAACCCTAGGAAGCCAACAGGACCTATTTGTACTGGAGGGTTTGCAAAGAAATTCCGAAATCACGTTTTATGAAACTGGATGTACACTATTGCCAAGTATTTACTCACCCATCCAAATAATCGGAATCAGATGTTCCAATCACTTCCATGGTCACAGGTGGATAAAATCAAGCACCTAGGCATGCAGACTGTTTTTACAAACATTTGTGAAAGAATGGGTCGCTTTCAGGAGCTCAGTGAATTCCAGCGTGGAACTGTGATAGGATGCCACCTGTGCATCAAATCAGTCGTGAAATTTCCTCGCTCCTTAATATTCCACAGTCAACTGTCAGCTGTATTATAAGAACGTGGAAGAGTTTGGGAATGACAGCAATTCAGCCACGAAGTGGTAGGCCACGTAAACAGACGGAGCGGGGTCAGTGGATGCTGAGGTGCACAGTGCGAAGATGTCACCAACTTTCTGCAGAGTCAATCGCTACAGACCTCCAAACTTCATGTGGCCTTCAGATTATCTCAAGAACAGTGCGCAGACAGCTTCATGGAATGGGTTTCCATGGCCAAGCAGCTGCATCCAAGCCATATATCACCAAGTGCAATGCAAAGCGTCGGATGCAGTGGTGTAAAGCACGTTGCCACTGGACTCTAGAGCAGTGGAGACGTGTTCTCTGGAGTGACGAATCGCACCTCTCCATCTGGCAATCTGATGGACGAGTCTGGGTTTGGCGGTTGCCAGGAGAACAGTACTTGTCTGACTGCATTGTGCCAGGTGTAAAGTTTGGTGGAGGGGGGATTATGGTGTGGGGTTGTTTTTCAGGAGCTAGGCTTGGCCCCTTAGTTCCAGTGAAAGGAACTCTGAATGCTTCAGCATACCAAGACATGTTGGACAATTCCATGCTCCCAACTTTGTGGGAA
>OMLM01012037.1:0-17990 GCA_900302695.1 Helostoma temminkii
TTAGTTGATGACATCCCAGACACCCTCTCTTTAGTCTGAGTGTGACCTTCTTTCACTCTAGACTCTGTACTAGTCTTTCTACTAAACCTAACCATATTGGGCCCATCCAACCTGCCTGCCTGTTCAATGTTGTTGTAGTTATTGGTTTTGTGATCTGCTGTTCTTTTCTCTCTTTCTTTCTACTCACCCCAACTGGCCGAGGCAGATGGCCGCCCACCTTGAGCCTGGTTCTGCTGGAGGTTTCTTCCTTTCTTAAAAAGGGAGTTTTTCCTCTCCACTGTTGCCTAGTGCTGCTCAAAGGGGGATTTGTTGGGTTTTCCTTATCATTTAGTTGTATTGTAAGGTCCTAAACCTTGGATTGTAAAGTGCCTTGAGATGACTTTTGTTGCTGGCTATATAAATAAACTTGAATTTAAAATAGTTTGTTTGCCTCAAATGAATCAAACTGTGATGCGAGCTGAGCTTTCTCTGGCAGAGCAGGAAGGCGTTCATGTTCCTGGTCAAGGAGGCTGCAGCTGAGCAAACAGTAGTAGGCTGACATGTTAAAACCAGTGTACAGGTACATCTACATGTAAAGAAGAGCTCAGGGTGAACTCTACCTGCTGGAACATGTGTTACTCCCATAAAACCTAAACAGGAGAAGCTGTTCAGGAAATAGATGAACTGACAGAGGCTCCATGCCTTACAGCAGGTTGATACTTTCTAATAGCTGTAATTTCATTTTAATGGCTTCATTACAGTGCACTGCTGTAAAAATGGAGCTTGAATGGTTTCTGTGAGACTTGCTGAGGCTTTCCGCAGGGCAGGAGAGAAACAAGCAAGAAAGAGAAGGATTGCCAGTTTCCCACGTCACAAAGGAATACTAGAGAATTACTGCATAATACAACACACAAACCTCTGGAAAAGAACTAAATTAGCAAAGAGAATCTGTGTGATGTGTTCTTGTTAAGTCGTTGCTTTGAGATGTGATTAAAAGGCCAAGCTAGCACCCTGAGGGAAGGAGGAGGGGGAGTGAAGGAGCGGGAGCAGAAACAATCCACTCGATCCCTTTCAGTTTTCATACGCAGTGTGGATATTTAAGCATGTGGGAGAATTGATCTGGTCTTAATCATTTACTGGTGGGAAAGTGATGAAAAACAACAGGCTAGAATATGATTCCTCAGACAGTTCTTCCAGTAAGCGCAGCTCCTGATGCATTATCAGAAGCTGAAGCACTGACCCTTACTCAGAGAATTTATCTCAGATGTTTAACATTCATGTGAACAAAGCCTCAGATCTTCTCAGTAAATTGTTTATGATGTTTATTGATTCTTTTGGGTTCATGAACCAACTCTGTGCAGTGGCAACATCCTTGACTTGGGTTTCTAATATGACAGGTCAAGTCAATGATGATCACTTTCTTATCAAATCTGAAGTATTAACTGAACTTGTCCTCGGGATAAAGGTACAGATGTCTTTAAGTTTTCTCAGAGAATAACTCCTGACAGCTCTGGCTTCACTGACTGTAACATCAGACTCGGTTGATAATTACACCAGTGACTTGAATACAGTCATATCGAGGCTCCTGGATGCTGCTGCCCCTCTTAGCACCAAACCAAAACGTTAAGGAGCTTCACACCCTGTTTTACTGCAGACACTCACAGGACATGCAGGAGTCTGAATGTCTTCACTATCTAAGCTGGTGATGGTAGTGAACCTCTACCAGCTGCACTGTGAGGCCCCTTTTTGGACCCACCATGCTGAATATCATCAACTTATTACTTTCACTTGACATCGTCCCCATCAGCTTGAAACTGCTGTGGTTAATTTACTTAATCATTTACTGAAGAAGCCACACTTTGATCCAGAGTCACTAAGTAATTATCAGCCTCTTTGAGTGACCCTACAGCTTCTCTAAAAGTTAAATCCCCTAAAGACACACTGAAGATACAGTTTATGGAACAAGCATCTTGCTGGTGTACAAAAAGATATTAACTTAGAGGAAATGATTTACTGTTATCTTGATATCTTATTTATCTTTTTACAAACGGAACAGTGTTTTACATTCACCTGACAGTTGACAGATAATGTCTGATCCAAAAACAGAAAAAAACATGACTTGTACAACAAACATGACTTGAGGTGTCTGACATTTCACTCAATCATCTGGGAGGAGCCGTGAACAAGAGGTAAACACGGCTTCTCTCTCCACATGCATGGACCCAACAGCAACAGACGAGCATGAAAAGCTGGTTCGGGATAAATAGGTCAGAAGAAAACAGCGAAACGCGACCAGAGAATAAAACAAGAAGAGAAAAGGTGGCGTGCTCGCCTTCAGAAGGACGTCCTTTATCTGTCACTTTCACACTGACCCAGTTTAATCACTGTGTACACTGGTGCACATCTGGTGTGTATGAGAAATACATGTGTATTAAAGTCGTCCTGCCCAGTGATGTGTGTATTTGTGTGTCAGTTTAGTTAATTTAAATGTGCTTCTCCTTCCACTGACCTGACCAACGTCTGTGTGCGTCCGTCTCCACCGAGGAGAACGTCCTCAGTCCCAAGAGACTGAATATTTTAAAGAGGAGTCTGAATTTCATTTGGTGTGAATCAGGAGGTTTAAGATGTGATTTACAAACTTGCACAACATGTTTTAATGAAACAGATTTAACACCCTGCAGCAAGTGCATTTCATAAAGAGCGTGTTTAGGATTTCTGTCTCTCTGTGCACCTGTCTGTCTGCCCGTCTGTGTGTGTCCTGTATTTTCTGTGAGTGTGAGAACTGAGCGCTGTGCTGAGCAGCCCTGGGGGAGGTGAAGCCACATTCAGGAGCCTCTATGGGGGCCACAAAGCTGCATTCATCCAACTGAATAGCTGTTTTCTACAACCAGGCACTAGTCAGCCCAACTCCATTGGACGGCCTCTATGAGCTACCACTCTCGCTGCCTTGGTATGCAAAGCCTCATCCAGCAAAACACAAATGGTCAGATTAACACAAAACACACTTACATGAAAACACTGAAGGGATACGTGAGGGCCGCGCTTCCAGTCGCAAAGCATTTCTGGACCTGGGCTCTCATTCCTTTTATGCTTTCCTGTTTTCTTTTGTGTCTGTACCTGCTCAGTCATTACTTGACTTTGATATGTCGGACATAATCTGCTGTCATGAAGACAAAGTACAGGCAACACTTTTTTTATATAGGAAGCTGCAATTTGCATATGAAGAGCGGAGGGATGGACAGTGTCACAAACGTTTCTCGACCACATTAAGCCAGTGAAAATCATCCAGATTAAAATGGTGCTTCTCTGAAAATGCTGGCTTGCTTTGCAGAACCGCTGTTATATCAGTGACCAAACTGATGGTGGTTCAATATCATCCATCATCCAGACAGAAGTCTCATTTGCTTCCTTACCTCTAAACATTCACCCATGCAGTTCGCTCACCAGAAACACCATGAGGAGCACAAACTGTGGAAATAATCCACAGATTTTTTTGGCTTGATGCTCGTCTGTCCTCAACACATGCTCAGTAGGAAAATTACTCGTTCTGCTGTTTTGATGTGAGAGAGGTAATTACCTGAAGAATCTCAAAAGCCTCATGTGGATGTCATGTTGCACAAAAGCTGCATTTAGAACATATTGAGCTTGTTATAGAAGTAGTGTGTGTTTTCACGATATCTCAGGCTGAACAGAATGTAAAGTGTTTTTTTCCACACTAAAAACAAAAACCATCCTGCAGACTGAAGTGAAGGCGAACACTTGCTGTTTACTGTGATACACAGAACTGAAGGATCTACTGATAGCTGCCTCGTCGCACTGCTGCACAGTCACATTATTGTGGTGGTGTCCTCGTGCCGTGCACTGTGATTTCGATGGTAAAAGGCTGCCAGCAGAGTAAATCAGAAGGCTGCAGCACGTAGCCACAGCTGGAGTCTACTGGAGGTATCACACAGCCTCTCATTCAAATTCAGATAATGTTTCTTTCTAATTAACTGTGTGCCACAATCATGATTCCTCACATTGACTTCCTGTCAGAAGAGCCCCTGCTCCCACCCCCTGCAGACGTCGATGCTGAGTTTTGCCTCATCGGTCACTTGGAAAGGCCCAGGCAGCTGTCACTCTACAGCACAGTATCAGGGAGGATGTCTAGCAACTCATTTTGAATCCATGTTTTCTTGGACGTCGTGAGTTAGGGATTTTTTCCTTCAGCTACACACAGTAGGTGGTCTCAGAGGACCATTCATGAAAAGCTGTTTGTGGGAAAAGGTTCCTTTAAAAACTCAAATGTCTTTATATGTTCTGTAAAAACAAAAGCAACATTTTAAACTGTGTCCTGGAATAATGTTCTCAAAAAGGAAGAACTGGGAAAATGACCACACGCACCAAGAATGAGCAGAATTCCTGAGCTCACTGAACGTGACCTGGAGCCGTTTCACACCCAAACCACAGTGGACACGCGGGACAAAGAAGTGAAAGTGCTAACATGGACACAGACCTGACAGCTGGAGGTGCTGGTGGATGAACTGCTTCACTGAGACGGCACCAAAAGAACTTGTTGACAACAGTATGATGCAATCTAATCGTGAAACTGGGGAGTTAAACGTGTGCAAGCAACATTTAAAGCAGTTTGTTTGTCAGTGTCAGCAGCCACTGAGTTCCACAGTCAGGTGTAGTGATTTTAAATTCAGGAACAGAAGATTAACTGGTATCAGCTAATGGCCTGAGTGTCACAGTCTCCAGAGTGAGAACAAGAACAGAACTGGTAACAAAACACAGAACTCCTGCACAGAAGGTTCAACAAACTGAAGTCAACAGCAGCAGTACAGTAAGTAAAACTCAGCATTAACAGCAAAGGAAGGGTTTTGTCAGTGTGTGACGGGGCTGCTTTAAAGGACTGTGTGCAGTAATGCAGAACGTACAAAGTGGGAGGAGTGTGGAGGAAGCGAAGGAGGGAGAAAGAGAGAAGAAGAAGATGATAAGAACAGAGCATCGTCAGCTAACGGCTCCTAACTACAGCCTGAAAACACTGCCTCTCATTATACTAGCTGATAAATCACTGTCCTGCAGGAGAGGCTCAGGTCCCCACACAGCTCCTCCCTCCTTCAGATTCATCCGTCCAACAGTTTATACCAGGAGTAGGGAATCCTGGTCCTAAAGAGCCGCAGTCCTGCTTGTTTTCTAACTATCCCTGCACTT
The DNA here is from genome assembly GCA_900302695.1 of Helostoma temminkii. Lineage (NCBI taxonomy): Eukaryota > Metazoa > Chordata > Actinopteri > Anabantiformes > Helostomatidae > Helostoma > Helostoma temminkii. Next base: position 5,176 of record OMLM01012037.1, read on the forward strand.
AGGCTTGTGGTTGGCTGAACACACCTGATCCAGGTAATCAGCGGTGGGAAAGGGAGGGAGCCTTGGAAAACAGGCAGGGCTGCGGCTCCAGGAGCAGGATTCCCTACCTCTGGTTTATACATTCCGATGCTGCACAGCCTCATATTAAGATTCAGATCTGACTTTAGGAAACAGACCTGCAGCAGCAGGACAGTCACTGTTCCACAGAGGCTACATGATACATGAGGTACTACAGAACACACTGACACACTGACAATGATTCACAGATGGACAACATGCCACAGACTACTGAAGGACCAGCAGTCAAACTGAATCCAGACCTGCACTGAGCCTCAGGCTCTCTCTCTGCTCACATCGGTGCCGCAGGAGAAGCTGAAGGATCAGCTCAGATATGAACCAACACTGAACAGCTGTGACACAGAGTCTCATCACTTCTGCTCCTCGACAATAAACACAAACAGCACTGAGGTACTCACCCACTCCGATTTTCTCGTCCTCCGTCGGCGTCCACATGATGTCCCGGTGTACAAAGACCAGACCCCAGAAAGTTAAATCACCCGATGCGTCTCTTCATGGAAATCCTGCGTCAGACAGAGAGAGACAGAGAGAGACGGGAGCAGCGGGGAGGCAACGTCAGGAGGGAAAAACAAGTGTCGAAGCAGAACTGGATGAAGTTGTTTTAACGGACGAGACGCGATGTATCACGACGTGCCAGGCTGACGCACGGCGCAGTGTGTCTGTCCATCTCCTGAGCGCTGTGGGGATGAAGCGGCGGTGAAATCCTCCTAAAAACCACTAGGGAACCTGGAGGATGATGCACAGACTGAACAGGAGTCTGTTTTCTGGGGCTGAATTCTCCAAACTACCATGAGACCATGTGGGACACTGTTGTGGAAACGCTACACATCGAAAGCGACACATAGTCCAAGTAGGAAAACGATGAAACCATAACGGTCCAGTTCGGTCCAGCCTCTCAGCCTCAGGAGTCCCCTCTTCACTGAAGAGTCTGCGCCGTGTATCCCGGTGTAACTTGCTGTGAGCAAAACGAAGGAACGGCCGTGGAGTCCGGTCTGTGTTCGGGGTCGGACGCGAGAGTCGTGCTCAGCCAGCAGCAGGGAGCCTGCATCAGTAAGAGGATCAGGGGCTGGGAGAGGGAGGTGCTGCGCCACCCGACCGGTAAAGGTTGGCTCCGGCGGCCACAGTCTGGCACAGTGAAGGGTTAAACCCCAGCTTCACTGCGCGGGACGCGGAGAGCAGAGAGCTGCACCGGTGAAACCTGAGGTCGTTTCTTCTGCGCAGCGCGAAGACGATCACCGTCCTGCAGAGTGGACGCTCAGAGCAACCGCTACCTGCGCTGTCACACACACACTGGAGCAGCTGACACACTCACACACCGCATCGTGAATCTGTGTCATCGTGACACCACAGTGACACAGCCAAGTTTCTGCGCGCCGCTGACTCCAGCAGGAGACGTGTGCGCGGAGAAGCGGCGCAAAAATAAAATGTCCGCGCGCATTGCGCCACCGTGCGTGCGCTCCTGAGTAACACACAGTTTAGTCTGTTTATCATGTGACCAGACACCAACACCTGTGCTGAGCGACGGTTCCAGGCTCTAAACCCTCATCCACAATGAACCTCTCACGGTTTCTCTTCATAGGTTGAAATGGAAGAAGATTCGCTGCTGCTTCTATACTGTGGTTCTGGATGTGAACAGTCAGTCTGGTCCATCAGACTGATCCATGGTTCTGGATGTGAACAGTCAGTCTGGTCCATCAGACTGATCCATGGTTCTGGATGTGAACAGTCACATGGATCAGTCTGATGAGTGATCTCATTAAAACCAGACTCTAAAAGGTTTTCAACAGAAATAAAAGATGATGGATTTTATTCAGAAATAAAAATGTTATTTAGTCTTAGTCAAGTTTTTTATGTTGGTTTTGTTTCTTTCATTTACTTTTTCTGTTTATTATGGATGACGTCACTATAGCCCTCATGCTGTATCAATAGTTGTAAACTTTCTTTTGTTATAAACACATGTAAACTTTGTCAACATTTTGTTATAAATAAAGAAAAATCTTCATCATCATCATCATCATCAGAGGAGGTGATCAGATCAGATCAGACACGGCGCCCACACCTATCACTGCAGCCTCACCACAGTAAGGCCAGTTCTGATGGTGCTGCCACAATACAAATATACAGCGTGTTTTTATTTACACGGTGAGACAACAACATATTAATATGCAGCTACAATAATATGAGACAAACCGTTAAAGTTAAAAATCTGAGCTTGTAATGAAATGACTGAATCAGCTGGTTCAACCAAAACTACCAGTAGATTTTATACAGAAAATAGTTTGTCCCTTCTGTTAAAGAATTACAATTATCAATTATAAAGTAATAAACAAACATATACTGAAAATGAACTAATGAAAATCAAACACTGATTTTAAATTGTGGTTCAAAAAACCAAACTAATGAAACTAGACTGGACAAAAATAATGGTTCCCTTAACTTAATATTTTGTTGCACAAACTTTTGAGTCAATCACTGCAATCAAGTGATTTCTGTGTCAGTGAGACTTCTGCACCTGTCCACAGGTATTATGGTCCACTCATGAACAAACTGCTCCAGCTGTCTCAGGTTTGAAGGTTCCTTCTCCAGACTGCACAATGTTCAATAGGATTTAGATCAGGACTCATAGGCCACTTCAGAACAGTCCAGTGTTCTGTTCTGAGCCATTCTTGGTGTTTTTAGCTGTGTTTTGGGTCATTATCCTGTTGGAGGACCATGACCTGAGACTGAGACCAAGCTTTCTGACACTGGGCAGCACATTTCTCTCCAGAATGACTTGAGATTTCATTGAACCCTGCACAGATTCTAGAAAAGCAGAACCAGAACATAACCCATCATGTTTCACAGTAGGGACAATGTTCTTTTCTTTGCATGCTTCGCTTTGCATTTGTGAACATAGAGATGATGCAACTTGACAAAAAGTTCCAGTTTTGTCTGCTTCTTGTCTCAGAAGCTTTGTGGCTTGTTGGTTCATATTTTGGTATTTTTTAATTATCATCAATTTTCCTCTAGTGGCTGCGTCCAGGGAGGTTTGCTACAGTCCTGTGGACCTTAAACATCTGAATAATATGTGCAACTGTAGTCACAGGAACATCACGGAGCTTGAAGATGGTCTTATAGCCTTTACCTTTAACATCCCAAAGGTTCTGTTCAGGAGTAACTGGACTTGTTTCCTAGTTTTCAACCCAAAAGGCTTCAACACTTCAACCACTTCAACAGTGGTTATAAACCTGCACCTCCAGTCAGTCAGTGAGAGTGATACCAAACAGCACAGTGACTTTTCTACCTCTAAATATTCAGACTGACTGATTACACGCTTGAAGACACCTGTGATGCTAATAACAGGACACACTTTAGTTTTAACCATCATCAGTTAATTTTTGTTATTTTAGTGACTGTGACTTTTTCCTTTCTTTAACAGAAGGTGCCAACAATTTTGTCCACGTCTGTGTAATTTACCCGACTGAAGCATTTGTTACACTCACAGTGAACATATATGAGCTATAACCTTCTTTAATAGCATTTCTGCTCACCTGTTTCAGCATCTCCACGGTGCAGCCTCAGTAGTCCTTGTTGGTGATGACTTTATACGTCAGGTTACCTGTGATGGACATGTGCTGTTTAATAAATCGATATACAACAGGTCTTTGCTGTGGATCCATACGCACACACCTGTGGAGGAACCAACAAGGTAACACAGTTGTAACTTATTAAAAATTAAATTTCCACACAGTCAAAGCTCTGACACAACAATAACATAGAATATCAACCATCCTCATGCCTGTGCAGGGCAATGGCAGCAAATGTTTGGAAACACAAGAACACTGACCCACAGGCAGGTTTCAGTCTCTTACCACAGAAAACCATCATCATCTTCCCGGACTACACCTCCAGGGTTGCTAAGGCCCAAGCAGCGTTCACTGATGTCAGGAAGCTACTGAGAGACGTTCCATGTAGTATCCTCCCCTCAGCTCGGCTGCATGTCACAAGACACAGCCTGTGGTCAGAAGCACATTGTCCCTGCAGGAGGGGAAAAGGCCTGAAGCCGCCACAACAGCGTCACCTTCCACCTCCAGCAGTGACTGTAACACATAGCATTAACTTCACGAACACAGCTTGTTCAGTTACTTTCAGTTCTGATTATAGGTAACGGTATCTAAACCTTAATGAGATACCATGCATGTAGGCGTTTATGTGGACGTGTAAATCCAGTTTTAAAAGTTCACTGTTCACCACAGATTCCTTCTCTTCAGACTCACCTCTGACCAGGTTTCTTCAGTACATGTAAAACCTGCTCTCTGTGAGTAACCTGTAGAGCTGTGAGTTACTGTTAAATTTGGAATCGATCCGATACCAAGTAAATGTTTATTTCTTTTGGTGTCTTCATGCTGAGTCTTATTTTTTCCACAGGTAAAGTCCAGAAAAGTTAAACAGCTGTTAAACAACTGACAGGAAACAGTTTTTATTGTTTATAGCAATAAAAAAGAAATAAATATCCACTAACTTCTCCATAACTGTCTTTCACTGATATTAACAAACCTTAAGCTACCACAGACCAGGTGACGTGGAGAGGTGACCAGACAGGTGGAACTAATGACATTAATCAGTTTACTCAAGCAAAGGTTAAGTGCTCAGCTAGAAACGTACACTGCAAGTACAATTTTTATTTTAACTCCAGTAAAAGTACTAAAGTACAAGCTGTAAATGTTACTTAAAGTACAAAAGTAAAAAGAAAACTGTACTTTAATCAGTGTTGATGCTGTTGATAACATAAAATGGTGGAGCTGATTTTAACCACCTGATGTAGTGATTAAATGATACATCAGCATTTTATTAGTTTATAAAGTTTTATAAGAGTCTAAACCTGCAGAAAGTAACTAGGAACTAATGCTGTTAAAATAAATGTTCAGGAATAAAAGTACAATAACGTCTCCAGATTTGTAGTGAAGTAAAAGTAACATAAAATGGAAATACTCCTATAAAGTACATCAAATTATACTTGAGTAAATGTACTTAATTACTTACCACCTCCCAATTCCTACTGGCCACACGTTGAGGTGTCCATCATCTATTTGCACTTTGCAGAGTGGCTTCATAAAATGTATTATTAAATAAATGTACACATTGTTTAAGGTGCATAGAAGTAAGAGGGAAACTTCTGTAGTCTGTGAATCACAGTATCTCAGATTTTGCATGTGATTTTTGATCCAACAGACATTTTTAGAAAATACAACAAATGGAAACGGCCCCGACAGGACAGTGATAGAAATGATGGAAGCTTCAGCTCAATATTTAGTTGCACAACCTTTAAAGAGATTGCAGCTCTCAGTAAAACCTTTTTTGTGGCTCATCAATCTACGTCCTGTTCAGTCTCAGCCACAGGTGAACACTGATCCTGGACTTGGCCTGGCTTGTACCTCCTTTCATCTTAACCTTGGCTCTTGGCTCAGTCTGGGCTTGATCCTCCTCCTCCTCCTCTTCCTCCTCCTTCTGGCTGCGGCTCATGGACGTCAAACTGCTCAGAGACGCTCTCTACATTTAACAGCTCTCTCCTCTGCTTCCTCAGTGTTGATACCAAACAGATGCATGGTGCTAATTACAGAAAACAGTTTGAAACACCACTATAATCCAGTTATTTATTTACATATACTTTATTGTACTTAAATATAGAGTTGAATCAAAAATCAAAAGCAACTGTTTCCTCTTATTTTTACCTCATGGTTTGATTTTATTTATTTATTCAGAGAAAATTGTGGGTTCTGCATTTATTTATTAAAATCAAGTTCTCCTGACTTCTAAAATGAGACAGTACAGACAGATGCAGAGACGCTGCACATTTCCACAAATCCTCTGATATGCTTCATAATCGTAACACTGTTCTGCTAAAGTGCTGACTGGTCGCCTCCTACTGTGACTGGTAGAGGACGAAGACAGTCCAAATGTCCCAAACTGAAACTGTAAAAATCCTGTGATGATCAGTGTTACACAAACAACAGCTTCAGTCTGATGAACTTCCTGTAACTTCACTCAATAAAGTGGTAAAAGTTATAGAGAAGGAGCTTTTATTATTAAAGCCAAACGTATTGACACAGTCTCATTAATAGTTTACAGCATTTTAAACAGATGTGCAGAAAACGTCATCTGTTGCTGTGACATTAAACATTAAACTTTTAATGAAACATTCATCTGCGTACGACCTTCCACTCACATCGATCTGAAAACAAACGTATTTCTGTATCGACGTCGTAAAACTTTAATCCAGCAAAACCAGTAAGAAAAGAAAAAAAAGTTATAGATTATAAATAACCTTTACATGCCGGCTGTGTTATTACCCGTAATGATTAAAGCTGCAAAATGAATAAAGTCTAACGTATGAGTGTTAAAGTCAAAAGCAGAGTGTGTGGTGATGGGTTGAATAGTCACAACCTTGTTTTAAGAAACATTAGAATTAAATAAGAGCAGAATAATATTTCTATTGTGACACTCTGGATGAAGGTTTCACGTCCTGCTGAGCCTGAGCCACAGTGACGTCATCAGTTTTCTCTGAGCTCAGCTTTAAACTTCAAGATCGAAGAGGCTGAATTCAGACAGTTTATTGTTCAAACTAAAGAAGTGTTGGATGTCTTAATATTAAATTCTAAGGAACTTTAAATTTATTACATGAACATGTTATATTCCTGTCGGCAGCATCGTCAGCTGGTTAAACACTGGTTTTACCTCGAGACCACTGCTCTCAGAAAACTGAAGCTATAAATGTATTTTAATTTTTAAAAAAGGTGTTAACCCTCTACAGATAATCTAAAATAAATTAAAACCTAAATAAATTAAAACCTTCTGACGTTGACTGAAGAACAAACGCTGACACCTCTACGTTCTGCTCACGGCTGCTTTTTGCTTGTTGAACTGTGAGAAACATCATAAAGCCTTAATGCAGAAACCTGCTGTGGATGATTGGAAGTTAACTGCTGGTCCACAGACGCAGCTGCATATTTCTATTGCTTCTTTAAGAAGAACAGATCATTTTCAATATTTACAAGATGCAAACGTGTATTTTTATTATTAAACACGTCAAGACGTGGAGTATTTCTTTGTTTCTTTGATCCAGCTGGGTTATGAAACCCACCAGTGTATTTACACGTGCTTATAATTTATAATAATATTTAGTAACTATACAATTTCTTCGGTATTAGGAATCTGGTTTTTGGAAGAGAAGGAGAAATGTGCGCTGGTGTTCAGGTTTATGTAGATATGTAGTGAATCACATTAAATTAAATGCATTCCTATGGTTCAGCGCTGTTCATTTGTCAAACGTTTGAAATCCAGCTCTAAGAAATTATGAAAATGTTACTGTCAGTAACAACATAGATTTAACTAATTGAAATGTATAGAGGGAAGAAAACAGCCTCCTTCATGTTAATGTACATTAAATCTGAGGTAAAGAAGATTCTCTGCCACTGAAACAAGAAGCAGAAAACCAGGTGAAATGAAACGTCTGTGTTCCTCCGAGCCTCCGGATCTTTGGGAAATATTTATTTGACATCAGTTGCCTCTCTGAAGTTTCAAAGACTGTATGTAGAGAGAATATCACAGCTTTTCTCAAGTGCATATCGTTCTGTTCACAGTCAACTTGCCTGATTAAACGAGGGTTTAAAACTAAAAAAGTGCAGATTGAGGGTCACGCGCTGTCGGCTCGGGAGCATCAGGAGAACCATCTGTCGCGGATCGACTCCAACAGTTCAGAGTCCTCATCATCTGATGGTTCTGGGGAGTCTGCAGCGTGAGGACACACACACACACAGTATGTGAACACATTTTACCTAAACTCTACATTTTTATTAAATGACAACATGCAATTAAAAAAGAAAACCTATGTGCCTACGTGAAAAGCTTAAACCACTTTTGGGCATTTGTGTCAGAATAAAAGACTGATTAACTCACATTGTTCTTTTTAGTGTCAGTGTTTACTTATTATGTCGTCCCCAACACAAAGCAACAGAAGCTGCTGTGTGTTGTGACTAAGTGTTTTATCTACCTGATCTGATTGTCTGCTCTACACTGATGTGTTTTATAGCATTTCAGGCTGCGTGTTATATGTTTTTGCATTTAGCTGTTTTCAAAGCTGCGGCACAAAATCGGCCTTGTGGCCAACACTGGCACCATTAATGAGCAACATCACTGAAATAAGTAAAATAAAATAAAAATAGATAAAGAGTTTACTCTGGAGCATTTGCATGTTAAGCTCAGTTTGTGATGGTAAAGAAAAGCAGAATGTTTGTGGTGACTGAGTCCTCATTCATCTATTATATCACTTCCTCATTAAAAAGCAAGTTAATTACATAAACTGTATCCCTGCTTTTTAGTTAACTTCCAGACAGATTAATTTTATCTTGTTTGTCACTGCATCAGCCTCAGTCTTAACTAATAATGTTTCCTGTTTGTTAGCTGAACTCTTTTGTCTGATAAATCTCAGGACTGTCTTCCACAGGTAAACGTCAATAGCAAGATAATAAGATGACATTTGGAGTCTTTACTGTGCTTCTGTCCTCTGTCAGAGTTCTCAACATGACCTGCCAATCATCAGTGTTTGATCGAATGTTTGTGTGATCTGTGTGTGACAGACTTCACCAAGCTAATAAAACAGCGGGTTGGATATTTCTTTAAGGTCAGCTGTATTTTGGAAACGCTTGTGTGTGAGGTGTTCAGGGACCGACCAAAGTGTCGGTCATCCATGTTTCAGAAACTCTAAGTGTAGAATTTTTAGGTGAAGACTTCTTGGGCCTTTTATTTTTTTATTCAAATGGGAATTTAATGAATTTTGCTTTGTTTTTAACAATTATTACTGCAATTGAATAAAACTAAAACTAGGGCTGTGCCATTTCATACCATACGCGATGATGCCGGTATAATTTTTAATGTGATAGAAAAGTGTCATTAGGATATTAATAATCTAGCAACTACAACACCAACACAAGCCAAATGTCTGAGTGGGAGCAGTGCGTCAGTCTCAGACGATGTTTAGTAACTAAAAACGAAGCTGAGTCAACACTTTAAAAGTTTTTACTTTCTAAGTTTTAGAACATAACAGAAAACTAAATAAGTCCATTTCCACTGTGGATATATTTCATTCAGACGGTTCAAGCTGTGTTTCAGCTGTGTCCCTCTCTTTCTGCCTCTCTCCCTGCGCTGTCACTCTGCACACGGACAAAGAAAAACAAAAAGAGTGAAAAAACAGCGTTTTCTGTCACGACACAGTTAAAAATCTGATCCCTAGACTTCTAAAATAAGTTCGACATGACAAGAGAAATTAACTGAGTCATCACTGATTACGTGTACAGTTCGTGTAGATTTCCAGTAACCAGGTTTCTTAACTGCAGTAAACTGCTCCACCACTGGAGAAAGCTGCTTTCTCTGGGGAACCTGGTTACTCAGTGCATGTAAACACAGTACAGTAACTCACTGGAACAGAAGAATGTAAAATACCCTTCATTTTGTTTGCACTAATAAATGCTGCTGAATGATACTTTACTGATTTATTGGTAATTATGAACTGAACAACTATCGTCTACCGCTACTGGAAACAAGAAGGACTATTTTTGAATAGTACAAAAACAGTTTGATTAATAAAGAACTAATGACACAAACACCATCAAAACTGTCCAAAGACGGATACCTGGCTTCATGTTTACAGCTCATGGCTAAAAACACAAAACATCTGAGGACTGAACGCGTCATGTGTGGACCAAATGAGCCAAGCTACAGGTGTAAATAAAGATCACGTTGCCAGAATATTTATGACGATAAGTTAAGGAGATAAAGCTGCCACCGTTACTCACATTCTGCATCGTCAGAATCCGATCTATCGCCAGAGTGATCTGAGTCTTCAGAGTCGTCATCATCATCGTTGTCATCGTTGCTATTGCTGCCAAGAAGGGCGGCAATCTGATGAGAGGAGCGGGATTAAGTTTACTGGAGGTCCATTAGGACAACGTAATGTCTATAAACTAAGCGGTTAATTCACTTTTAGTTGCAGTTTTAAAACAACAACCAATCAGTGAACAGACAACGATTCAGTCCAGGAGACGACGACAGAACTGTACAACAGTCTGACACACAAAAAACCTCTGCTGAAGCAGAAACACGCTTCTTTAACATTTCCTGACTCTGTGAACACACAGGCTTCACATAACCAGCATCACTGTGCTGCTAGTGCAGCGCTGACATGAGGGATCACGCACCTCTTCTTCTGTGGGGGTGCTGGCTCGGTCCCCGTTTTCTGCGTCGTCGTCGTCGTCGTCGTCATTGGCCAGTTCCGCTATGAGCGGGTCCGTGTCCATGTCATCGTCATCATCGTCGTCTGAATCTGAGGAATCATCATCATCCCGATCTTCATCGTCCTGCATGAGAACAATGTGTATTAATATCTAAATATCAAACACTGCTGCCTCTAATTTCCAGACACACAAACGTTTTGGCCTTAAAAATATATTTTAAAATATTTAGTTGTAGTTTTTGCAACAGATGGGAATACACACACACACACAGACACTGCAAGCTACTCTGACACAAACAGTTAAACCAACAAACAATTTAACTTTCACTCAGTCATACACAGACTGAACCCATCAGCGTCTCACCTCGTCATCGTCGTGTCCTTCCTCAGCCAGCTTCTGTCTCCCCACCTCGTAGAGGCGACACACTGTGTCCAAGCTCACTGTGTCCTGGTTCTGTAGAGGAAATCAAACTATCATTACAAAAACAGGTAGAGCAGGTAGAAAATCAGCCAGTTGAGCAACGCCAATGAATCAGCAACTACTTTAATTTATTTTTCTAATAAAAACAACATTCTCTGATTTCAGCTTCGCAGCTGTGAGGATTGCTGCTTTTCTTTGAGTTATGTGAAATATAACTCGTTACAATACAGTGTATATGCTGGCATTTTTTAGACCGAGCTAAATATCAGTTAATAAAGACCTTAACGCCTGATTAACCACTAATAAAAACAGTCATCACTTGCAGCAGGAACTACAAGCAAAATAATTGATCAAATTATCTCAATCAGAGCACCTCAATAAGAGCCAGGTAACAGTCTTTGGTGTCAGTACACAGGTCAAAGATGTTCCTCTTTACGTCCACCGTGGCTGAAACAAAATAAATGTTGGTTATGAGGCAAAGCAAAGGCAAAGTTAAACTTCACAGTTTTAGCAACAGAAACAAAAGGTGAGACTTAAAAACTGTGTTTTATCATCTAATTATTCTTGTCAAAACTCAAAATACACTGTATTTGACCAACAGTCTTTAAACATTTACAGCACAGTAGCTACCAATGGGCTTGTAGTCTGTAGCGTCAAAGGTTCTGAAGGACGAGCCGAAGGGACTCTTCATCTGCTGGTCCATTGCATCGTCCTCATCATCGGCCTGCAGCATCGCTGTACACAAATGTGCGGGGAGGGAAAGAAGACCACAGCTTGTATATTAACACACCGAGCTGTGATTCAGTACATAACAACTGTAATACACACATCACTCTACCCGTTAGCAGCTCCTACCTCCATACATAATGGTGCCGTTGCTGTTGAAGACCACCCTGCACTGGTCCAGGGCAGGGACAGTGTGCAGGAGGTGGAAGGTCCTCAGGTCCCACTGACCCACTGTCAAGGCTAAAAACTACTGAACACAGAACCACACACGATACAGATTCACATGTGAGGAGCCTGCTCAGCGCAGCTAACAGGCAGGTAACTAAACCCAATGGTCAATCATCTGATCGGCCATATTTTGGCTATCTATCTATCTATCTATCTATCTATCTATCTATCTATCTATCTATCCATCCATCTATCTATCTATCTACAAAAATCCTTACATTCAATGAGCGTATATATTTGTAACAGTCCATGTAAACAACACTTCTCTAAATGTCAAACAATTCGTATAAAAGCTGATAAATTTCAGCAGTGAGGCTATAATCACCAAGAATTAACAAGTGAATGAAGGATAGATGTGTTACATGCACTTAAGTAACCAGTTCTCTGGTATTTGGGGAACAAGTTTAGGTCATCTTAAAACCTGGTAACTGGAAATCCATGTATACGTGCAGAAGAGGATAATTTTGGTGGACCTGATCAAAAAAACGAGGCAGCACAGCTCCGTGTAATGAGCTCCGCTTTCATCCAGCTGCTGCTTTCTACTGAAAGTAGTAGAGTGGCTCAGCCTCGGTCGTGCACATGCACTCAAACTCAAATACACATGGCAGAGAAATTGCAGTCTTCTGAGAGAAATCTATCTTAAATCTACTCTGATTATTGAAACCATGTAGTTTGTTGTACTTTAGCTTCATGGAGCAGCGTGTTTTAAAAGGTCAACATGACTGAATCATTCATTTTCAGAAGTTTTAACAAAAGCAGGATCAGAGGATACGATCTCAGTGTTGACGATGACCTCCAGGCCGTTGGGATGAAAAACCCCGCTGATGTTCATGTTGAACTTGTCAAACTTATGGATGGCCCGCGACGCCCTCACGTCCCACAGCACGCCATCGTTCAGCACCAGCTCATCTGTGGGGTTGAAGGTGGCGCAGTTTCTCTTGTAGTTATTGGCCAGGGCGGCGTCGTTTAGTGTCAGAATCTTCTGTCCCGTCTGGATGTCGTAGATCTGAAGCACAGAAAGATAAAACAGTGCTGTCAAGCAATTAAAGAATCCAATTAATTACTTGGTCTTTGTTTAATTAACCTAAATGAATT
>OMLM01012037.1:18390-34491 GCA_900302695.1 Helostoma temminkii
CATCAGGCCCCACACAATGTGACTAATCTGTGTTCATTTTGTTAAACCAATATATTTTTTTGTATCAAAATTAAAATGCTCTTTTGACAGCCCTAATTAAAAAAAAAAAATTAAAACCAGAAAACCTGGCAAATGGAGGTTTTGGGTCAGACTATTCAGATCTGCTTGGATGAAGAAGGATAGAAACTAATACTTAAAATAAGGTAAAATAGGGTTGGAAATGAAGTAAGTTAGTATCTCATCAGGTAACTGATGCTGGAGGAAAACACTTCAGACATATTAAGTGATGATGGGAACGATGTGGGTAACTCACGTGTGCGACTTGGTCCTTGGTGCCGATGACTCTGTCCTGAGAGAGTTTGCTGAACTCGACGTCGTGGTCGTCTACGAACGAGTGTCTGAGAATAAAAACAAAGCACTTGAGCAAACACCACAGTCAGTACGTCTTCAAAAACAATGGACAGTGAGAGTGTGCGAGACTTTACTTCATGCCAAAGACACCGTCCACACTCCAGAGAGCTGACAAGGGGACGCTCCAGGAAGCAGAGGTGAGCAGCAATTTCCCGTCCTGAGAAACACACAAGATATGAGTTAAATGTTTTTTTTCACTGTGGAGTGGCTATGTGGGTTTTCTCCAGTCACTCAGGGTTTCTTCCCATTACCCAAAGACATGCAGTTGGGCAGTAACTAACTAGTGACAGTAAACTGCTAATGAGAGTGAATGGTTGCATGTTTTTGTGTCAGCCAGGCAACCCTCCTGTCCCCTGCAAACCTCAACAGGATAAAAAAAAAAAAAAAAAAGGAAGAAATGCAGCCATTATTTAGACAAAATATTAAGAATAAAATACAAAATATTAAGAGGCAGGGCACCATTATCAATCACTTCAAATGTAGGTGGCTATTTGACTGAGAAACCCAACTCAAAGGGCCAGACTTGGATTTAGGGGTGTAAGATGTGATGATATTAAATGGTCATATCTTTTAATCCTATGTTTTTTCGTAAAAAATAATTGTAATCATCAGATCTTTGTATTAGGTCAATGCAACCTCACAATTCACTGTGCCTTTATTTGTTAAATAAAAATGAAGCCTAACATGAAACAAACGGGTCCCTCATGATTGAGAAGCTTGTAGATCAACCTTTAGCAGCATTAACTTTATCAGTCTCTCACATCCTTGTGGAGGAATTCTGGCCCATTCTTCTTTATAACATAGCTTTAGTTCATTGAGGGCTCAGCCACAGCTACTCTGTTAAGGTCCCACCACAGCTTCTCTGTTGGGTTGAGGTCAGGACTTTGATTAGACCGTTCCTTAACCTTGACTCTTGTTTTTCAGCCTTTCTGATGCAGATTTACTGGTGTGCTTTGGACCATTGTCCTGTTGAATGACCCAATTTTCACACATTATTCACCTCATGCTAGGAGTTTTTAAAATGTAAACAAAAAAAAAGAAAAGAAAAGAGAATTAAAGTAGTAACTAGTTTACTAGTAACTGTATATATAATTCATTACTGGTCAAGCATCACATGTTTGGTGTTTTGTTTTAGTCCATTTTATGGGGGTAAGCACATTAGGATGACATGTTTGATTAACACAGTGGTCATGGAAAAACTCTAGATTTAACCCTACATCACTACTAAGGAAAGGTAAAGAGCTGTCATTTGTATTTTAGTACCTGCATGGACCATGTTCAGGACCTCATCTTTGGAACACATGCGCTTATTTATCGACAAAACTACATGATTAGATTTGCTGCCAGTCCACCAACACGACAGCAGCCGTTTCAACATGTGTGTCAACGTACCCTGGAGGGCTCAAGGTGTGTGATGGCGGATGTGTGGCAGGTGTAGTTGGCCTCCTCTTCCCCAGAAAACACACTGTAGAATTTGACGTGACCATTGCAGGTTCCTAGAATCAGGAAACGCTCGCAGGCTGAGAAGGCACAGCAGGTGAAGCCACTCTCGCCCGCATCGCCTTCGTGAAAGACAGTCATCGGACGAAACCTAAAAACAGAAAAGGGACGATGTCTTGAAGCTTGAGATAAGCTCCTAAATGTAAAAGCTTGTACTCTACCAATGAGCAGTGTCTGTTGACTACCTGCTAAATATCAGATGCCGATCCAGACACCCTCTGTCCACGCCTCCGTATTTCGGGTACAGCACCCTGCTCCCCAGACGAGCAGTGAAGTTGGGTGATGCCTGTCGCCTCTGTTTGGGCTCAGGGCAGCGATGGGGGGTGAAAAGGGAAAAGGGGGGGCAGGTGGTGACAGGGTTGGGGCAGCGAGCGTGTTGTTCCCTCAGGTACTCGGTGATGATGCTGTCGAGGGTCGGAGGGGAAGGCAGGTGACACTCCATCTGCTTCTTCATGGCTGGAGTCTGAATACCAGAGAGAAAACTGTCAAACTGAACTTTGTTTTCATCACGACTGCACACCATCATGTGTTGTTGGCTTATGACCATCATCATCAATATTCATTTATTAATTACTTTATCATTCTCATTTATTGCACTGCATGAACCCTACTTCTGTTCATTCTGCTCCTACTTTTCATCATTAAATGTGACAGTAAAAAAATATTTGCGTTCTTTCTATTTTCCTTTCTAAAGTGAGAAGTGCAGCTGTAAATTTCCCCTTGGAAAGTTCTATGGATCTTAAGCATCTTTTTCACTGATGTCTACCTGGAAATGCTGCTAGTGGTTATTTGAACATCACTGTTTTGTTCATTATCTGGATTCCTGTCAGTGCATGAATATGAAAGGAGAAGAATTTGACTGTTCAAAGTATAATGAAAATTTCTTTCCTTTTTGTATACTTCAGTAAGGTTTAAGTATATTCACAAGTATACATCTTGTAGTAAGTATACTAATGGCACTGTGTGGCACTTTTTCTATTTCTTTGGACTGAATTGGCCACTTTTTAGTTTAAAGAAAAAACTTGACGTATACTACAAATAAACTTGTGCTGTTAGTTTACTAGTGATGTAATAACCATCGTATTTTTCAACGCACGCTCTCTGTCTGCTGGTGGGAGTGTGTTCACCTGTTTATACGCGCACGTGTCTATTTGTGTGTGTGTGTGTGTGTGTGTATAATGGTAGGAGAAATACTGTTGATTATATTGCACAATATCAATTTTTTCTTGAATTCTTGAAGTTTTGTTACTCTGTGACAAAGTGACGTGTATTTTGCATAGTTTAATTTATTGCTTTAATTACATTGTGGACAGATTTTATTAGTCTCTAAAAGACTGTTTACCAGTTTAGACTGACATGACAGCTTTTCCAGGAATTTCTCCTTTGTTTAAACTGAAATAAACTAAGAAATTAACAGACTGATGGTTTTCACCCCAATGAATAAAAACATTATTTATTTTCTTCTGCTTATTATTATTACTGTATCATTATTATTACCAACACTGACCTGTATGAAGGCACCATGGTCAGACTTCTGTTTCAGTGCTCGTAGTCTTTTTCCTGAGTTGCAGTTGGTCACTGGGCGTTCTCGTGTGAACAAAATCCGGCCAACTGGGTGTGAGCCCTGCCCATGAGGATGAGAAGGTGGAGTGGGGAGGGCAGAGGCAGAAGAAAAGGAGCACGATGGTTGAGGAGTGGCAAGGGAACGAGACGTCGAAGGGGTGGTGGAGGAGGCTGCAGCGACTGAGGACACAGGAGAGGATCCGACATGGCCGGCCACACGAGCAGCGATCCCGCTGGCCAACCGGCAAGTCCTGGGAATCACTGAGGATGGAGGGGGGGTGACAGAGGAGGAAGAGCTCGGACAGAGGGATGTTACGGATAAATTCGCCTCTTTTACAAGCGTGTTTGCAGTTTCATGGAGCCCTTTAGACACAAGATGGTTCCTAATCAACATGAGCAGTTCCTTCTCAGAAAAGGTGATGCGTGACTGGGCGACCACGTTGGCCCTCTGCAGACGAGCCAACGAGACGTCAGTGCCCATGAGGAGAGGCTTGCCGGACACTCGCTCCGTGAGCTCAGCGGCGTAGCGACAGAAACGGACGTGCTCGCTGCGTTTGTCCTGCAGCACAGGTTCCTTCATCAGCTGGGCAAGTAGAACAGAAACAATACATTAGTACCTGTGGATTTTATATTACAGGTTTGTAGTGTATTTCTCAGTGCAGTGTGGGTAAAATCCTGCAGCCATTGCTTTAGCAATATCATCCATTTTCATCTCATCAAATATGAAAATAATCTATAAAACAGTCAACACAGAAATAAAATTACATTGTGAGAATGGCCGCTTGCATATAAAACTTTCAGGATGCACACCAACTACTTATTCCTGAGCTGTCGCAGAAAATACACTCCAGTTTATCCATCAGTGCTCTGGCTTTAGTCCTTGTGTTTGTCTTGAACTGTTGTTTTATGTCTTGACTGAAACTCTTGTGCTCACCTGCTGAATGTGGCCACTGGTGAACAGCGGTAGTTTACTGATGATTTGTCTGATCGCTGAGCTGCGAGAGAGTCCGACCAGAGCTTTGCAGGCCAGAGCGCGGATCAGGTCTGCGTCCGTGATGGGCATCTTCACCGACAGCAGAGACAGAAGTACCTGCGGGAGACGAGAGACACTGTAATATGAGAAACAGAGGACGTTCTTATCTTTAAAGGAGAATCAGAATGATGGTCAATAATTAATTCACACTAAATATCAAATTACAAACAATGAGCACACAGTTCTAAAAACAAGAGGCATAGAGTCACATTATAATTACTGTACACCTGCTATTCTTACCTTTATACCATTATTGTTCTGCACCTCTTGCCAAATGTGGGCCAGCACCCTGTTGTGGGGGGCAGTGGGTTGCTGGGGGTGGAGTGAGTTCCTGAGAGGGGTGACAGCGAAAGCACCTATAGCGTTCAGGCTCTGGTCTGGAGCACACACGCAGTTAATTATGACCTGGTAGGGACAGAGGTCACAGCATGGGAGTTAGGGTGGAGTTCAGTCAAGAAGTGAAGTAACTGATGCTGCTTGAGTTAAAGCCTAAGAGAAGTATGTCTGTGAAGGTTCTTAGTCATCCAGGTCATGGTTATCCCAAAGGTTCTGTTCAGTAGCAAGTGGACTTGTTTCTTGGTTCTTGAAGGCATTCTGCTTTTCATCCAGAATCAGTTCTCTCTTGCTATTGAACAGAACCTTTGGCATAAGAGAGGTAGTTGCACATGATGTTTTGATGTAAACACTATAGATTAGAGCTGAAATTAGTCAAGAAACTGTTCAAAGTTCACTGTTTCTCACAGGTGATTATTACTGTCACTGTTAAGTACTGTTTCTTTTACGTATAGGTATGTCACTATAGCAAACTATCCCGTAAATGGATCCGCTTACTTGTAGTGCAGACTTCTGGATCTCGGCATCATGGACTAACACCTCGCCCTCTGCAACGCCCAGAATGATGCTCATACCTGCAGCAGAGACAAGAGACACGAGGACAGAAGATCCAATCACTGAAGCATATTCAAAGAGCAGGAGGGGAGATGAAAACTGAGCAGTTTTACTGACCCACAGTGGAAACTGGCGACCTGTTTTCATCCGCAACCTCGACAGTGTCTGCCAGAACCAACTGGACTTTAGGAACCACGGTCAGGATGGCCAGGATGTCCAGGGCGTAACGCACTGTGTCACTCCTTCACAGACACATACATAGAGAGTGAAACAGAAATGGAAGGAAGAGGATTAAAGAATTTATCAAAAGTGAATATGATGTAATTTTCATTTTCAGGTCTTAAACTGAGACTGAAACCACAAGACGACCACAGGCCTGTGCCGGACCTCTCACTTGCCTTTGTTTGCAAGCTTTTTGTTAACAAACAATGTGTGTGATTAGAAGACATAGCATGAACTGTGTCACAGCAGCAGCTCCAGTACTGTTTGAGGCGTTCAAAGGCAGTGTAGGTCATCTGTGTTAGGAAGGTGCTCAGAGTTCAGCAGCATTTGATCCAAAGTTTGGTAAAAACAAAAAACTAACCAAAGGTCAAAGTTTGAACTTGTACTGACTAATAAATCGTACTTTCATCGTGATCGTCAATAAGAAAGGTGATTTTTACATTAAGTTAAGAAAGATTAACTGATTCGTATCAATACACGACCAAGGCCTTGCACAATGCACATTCATCGGTATAGAGCTGCTGTGAATCGTTGCAATTTTGGAAATAAATCTAGATTCATTGGATATTACTTATGCATACAGTCCGATATTTGATTAGTAGATGTTTGTGCATTTACTTAGAAAACTGACCAATCATTTGGTATTTTGAGATTTTTATTCCATCTTAATTAGACCTAGTTTATGTCTCCTGCGGATGTATACTTATATTGTATTCGTACAGCATGTATGAGTGTGTGTGCTCACCTATGGACTACAAATCTAAAACGTTTGGAAACACAAATGTTACAGGTTTTAAAAGAGACAGAAAGCTCGAACAGCTACGTATAATTAGCACACTGCATTGTACCACCGTAAAGTACATCGCCAGTACAACTAAGTTTATAACTAACCTGAAGCAGTCACACAAAAAATATTTCAAATATTTTTTCCCCAGTTGTACCCACATTTGTACAGAACATGTAAAAGGTCTTAAACACCACAGAGTCAGCGAAAAGAAGATTGGTTACGAGCTCTACTGCTCTACTATCTGTACTTTCCCAACTGCACTAGTGCCACTAACTGGTCTTAAAGAGAAACATGTAAGAGTCACTGTAGAACATCCAGTGTCCCCATCGAATAAAATAATAACAAAGCACATTTTTTAAGCAGCTAGGCTCCAGTGAGGCTATTTTGTGTCGGGGGCCTACTTTTGCAGTGAACCCATCAAAGACACAGGAAACGTACAACTAACGTGCACACGACAAGATTTGTTTAGTTCTCATATCGCCATTGAAGCATAGCACAGTGTCAATGCACATCGCAGCGTTTCCTCATATAAACCGTGGATTTGGAGAATAATTTTAGCCCTAATGCAACTTTACCTGCCGTAGTAAGTCCTCCAGTCACAGGCTGTAGATATGAGCTGCAGCATTAAAGGAACACAGGACAACTTGTAGAAAACCTCAACTGGTTCCCAGTGGAGCTGAGGAGGTCCACACTCGATGAGAAACTCCATCATCTCGACAACCTGCTCTCTAGTGTACGAATATGGCTGGAAACAGGGAGCAACAGACGTGAGGTAACTTAAATAATAATCACTGTGCATCCAAACTGGAAAAGTAATATTTAAAAATCCCCACTACATACCTTGTAATACAGCTGCTGGGGAATGATGGCACCTCCATCTGATGAGTGAAGCGACTGTTTGACCTGTTCGGTCTTTACTGCCAGATGAGCCTCAAAGTACCTTAAAAAGTCAACAATAATAAACTAATAGTCTATTTTAACACACTGCTGCATAAAACATTGAGAAAGGTTATGACATTTTCACACCTTAGTGTGTATGCTTTGGTCAGAATCATTAATAAAATAAATAATTACGATGCACGTTAACCCACGTGGGTTGGTTGTTCTCCTGACTGTTTATTACGTTACATCACAATCACCCAACCAAATGTCTGTGAGGTACTGTGCGTTCTCGCGACTCCACCATTTATCATGCAGCACATTTTAGGTGTACAAACAAAGGAAATTAAGTTGTGGTGAGCACAGAGTGCGATTAGTGTTCACACCAGATGAAACAAATTGCACCAAGAAGGAAAACAAACTTGAGTTTGAATGAAACAAACTAAAGATTGAAGGTGTGAAAGCACCAAACTTAAATATAAAATATATAAATATATAAATATATAATATAAAATATACTTAAATTTAAAACAACTGCTAAACTAACAAACTAAAGTCTCATCCTACATGTTTAAGCTTTGCTAGAGACAAATGAAAGAATTCATATATGTATTTAAATAATGATGGCTGTGACATCAGCCTGTTCAGCTTAAGATACATTGAGACACTTCTATTTTATTATCAACCATCCATCCACTGTATTACCTGCGCAGGGCCATGCAGGTGTGTTTGGCCGTCTGTCGGCTGGAGAAGATCTGGTCATCACTCATGGACACGGACAGGTTGTCCACTGCGCTCAGGATCTCCAGAGTACTGATCTACAGGGATAAGAAGACTCCATCAAGTCATTTATGACGTGTACAACCATGAGCATCAATAACAATTTTACAATAAAAGGCAAATCTGTGATGATTTTACAGACCAGGTTGATGAGCCTGCGCAGGCCGTCCTGGAGGTCGAAGAGCTGCAGCACTGCCCTGAAGGAGAAAGAAATGGAGAAAAACATGGTGGCGTGGCAGACGCCTGAAGCGTGGGACGACTCCAACAGCCACAGAGCGTAGGACACCATGTCAGACAGCACACCGTCCGGGAGGGTGCACACCTACAAACACACACACACACACACACACACACTGACGTTACAGATCAAGATACTAAAGTCTGCTGTTCCTCTGCTTCTCAGTTTCACCGTCAAGGTTTATGCAGAACTGATCACTGTGGAGTGATTTGTTTTGTGTGTGATTCACTAGTGTTAGTGAACCACCTCTTATTACAAAATTAAATTTATGGCATCAATTCAATCTTAAAGACTAGATATGCAGTGACTGCAATTTTCTAGGCCGATTCCCTACGACCTATAACTGACCTAATCATACCCAAACATTCTGCTAACTTTTCTTTAAAAATATGTTCTATCTTTATCTCATTTAAACAAATCCCAAAATAAAAATCATCCAGGTAAAGATGGAGCGCAGTATTTGTACTTTTCCAGATGTAAACAGATACGATAGGTAAATAGAAACAGTACCAAAATAGGACAGATTGTTTTTGTGGCTGTTCCTCCACAGCTTATTTTGAAAGAACACACGTCACACCACTGCTCAGATATCTGCACTGGCTTCCTGTAGCTACATAAGGTTAAAAGCTCCAACTCTTGCCAACACAACTACACCTGTCTACCTCAACTCCTTCATTCAGGTCTACATTCCCTCTCACCCACTGCACTCTGCCAACAAACAGCATCTGGTGGTTCCATCACTGAAAAAGAAGATCCAATGCAAAGCTCTTCAGCTCTGTGGTCCCACAATGGTGGAAAGAGCTACTGAACTCTGCACGGTCAGCAGCCTCACTGCCAATATTCAAGAAACTGCTCATACAGAACTTTTCCATAACTTTCTCTGCACTTAAATACACTTTTAATAAATTCCACTGATTCATTCATTAAGTTTTCTAGCACTTATGTGTGTCTCATGAAACTGACACACTTCTTCTAATAGCACAACTTTTTCTCCTTGACTTAGACTTTCGCTGCCTTGTACCTCACTTGTAAGTCGCTTTGGATAAAAGCGTCTGATAAATGAGTAACTGTAAATAAAATTAGCAAAATCAACTTAGTTTAAAAGTTTTAATAAACTCAAACCAGTTGTGTATCAGTAAAACTTACCCTCTCCATAGCGTCTTGGTTGTAAGCCAGATAGTACAAACACAGTGAAACTCCAGTTGCAGTCATAGACGGCCGTGGGATCTGCAGGAGTTTCTGTACTCCTCCGTGAGCGATAAACTCTGCTGCAAATTTCTTATGGAGGAGCAGTGAGGCCAGATACTGGAGAGACAAGAAAGAAATATCCAAAACAGTCATTATTAAATGTAAATTAAATGCAAGACAGAAAGTTTTTTTTACCTTTGTCATGGTGACATCAAAGAATAACGGAAAAAACCGGGAGAATAAGGAATTAATTGTTAAGAATATCCATTTAGTGACATTTGAGTAAGAACTCATGCTAAATTTTCAGCTCAACTACATGCGTGGAGCCAAAATCAGACATATTTTAGATACTGGATTCATTTATGAATGTATGAAATCTAAATCTGGACACTGTGTCAGCTGTCAATAAAAACTAAACAACTCAGAGCAGCTCAAAATAACTAATAAAATAAATAAGTTGAATGAATAAAATTCAGCCTCTATGGAGGGGCCTGCGGGACATAGGCCTGAAAATACACAGAAGACTTACACGTCTATGGGTTAGACACGTACTGCACAACTGGTCAGACACAAGCATTTCAGAATTTAAATGACAAGAAAGAATGAAAATAAAAAATAGACACATAGCGTTAGCAGAGACACGGTGACTTTCCCTGTTGATGTCTGAGATCACTCGTAACATCTAACAGAGGTAAAAGCTCACATCATGAAATGAATATTTAAACTATGCCGATGAGCATCAGATGCTTAATTTAGTGTCAGAAATCACACCTGAGCACTTTAATGTCACAATCTGTACCTGAGGTTGACACGTGTGCACATAATAATAACAAATTAATCAATTAATCTGAAAAGAATTAATTTATTTAATTCTCTGTCACAACTGTTCATAATGAAACTTTGGACTTTTGGACTCATGTAAACCACTCCTGTAAAAACACATCACAATAAAAGCTTGGCACAAAAAATGTTTTTGTGCGTGTTTGTTAGTGTAAAAAATGAGACTCCACTGACTTTAACCTTCATGGGGCTCAGCACAGCCTCACCCACAGAGCTTATCCTTCACACACAGACTCCTTCCTCTGTGGGGAGCGGCTGAATGACTGAATGACTGAATGACAAGGCAGATAAATATGTAGTTGACTGGTTTAAAGTTCAATCACTTTGTGCTGAACTGTGCAAATTATTACATTTGAGGAGTCTGATTTGTAAATGAAAAATAAAGCATGTTCAGTTTACCAACAGTAGAGGTGTAAACAGATGGTTTACAACATTAAAAATGTTTCAGGGCAGAATCATTGTATGTGACATTAACTAGGTTTTATCATGTGTCATTCGGTTATAACTAATCAGTTTATTTCATAAATACGATGAAGTATCTAAGAATATTACGCCTAGATTTGAGTTCTGACATCTGCACTAGATACAACAGATCTGAAATAATCTGGATCTGGAAAATTAATCTCCAACAGTTTAGAAAATTCATATATACATAACGTTTTCTGTAGCTTATGGGAACAAGAGTCTTACCAGGAGCGCGTCAAAAGTGAGCTGGACGTTGTTGGTCTGCGTGAGGTCTATGTAGTTCATCAGCAACGTCCGGGTGTCCAGCTGCATGAAGACGGCAAGCAGCTAAAAAAAAAAACACAGGAACATAACAGATAAATGTCCTTATAGTGCATTTATTCATATGCAGAATATTTTAACGTGTCAGTACATGTAGTTTTTATGGCAGCTGGTAGGAGCACAAATTAATGAATAAATATGCAGTTTTGGAGCACAGAGAGAGTTTTCAGGTTGCAGAACTCGAGGAGCTCAGCAACATGAATTCAGCGAGAAAAATGCTTCATTGAATGTGGTTCCAAAAAGATTCCTGAATCTGACCGGGCCTTAGAGCTTCTGTGATACAACGCTGAATTGGTGTCTCCCTACATATTTCTTCAGTGTCTAACGATTTGTTCATTTACTTGTGAAGGTGATAGAAATATGTAATATTCACTGTACTGTTAGAACTGTGTCTGCTACATAATATAAAAAGGACAGAGCACAACAGACAGAGTGACAAAGAACACGTCCCCACAGAGTCCTGATCTCCTACGCTCCATGAAATGATGCTGAGACAGACTAAGTTCATAGAAGAACTGACAGACTGGACAGCTGGACCTGTACTAAGAGGACCCCCAAGGAGACCCTGCGCTGTTTCTAAGGCAAAGAGAGACCTGCGTTACTTCCGCACCACATCACAGAGACAATTTCCTTCTATGAGAGTTAATACATGTCAAGAGTTCACCATTAAAACTGATTAAGACCCATAACAAGCTGTGGTTTGGGTGCTGGTCTCACCTCCTGGTAGTCTCCCAGTGGAGTGAGATACTGCAGGATGAGCCTCTGCTCCATGGCTGGGCTCAGCGGCGACAGGCTGTAGTCCGAGCCAATCACCATGGAGCTCACCTCCGACCATGAGCTGTTGTTGTTCGGCCGTTCGCTGGTATCGTTTCTCTCCTCCTCTTCCTCCTCCTCCTCAGTCTTGAAGGAGGAGTAGGAAGTGAAGTTGAGCTTCTGCTTAGCCTTCCTCCCGTTCTCCTTCACTGCCCTTCTCTTACCTCCTCCTCCTCCTCCTCTTTCTCCCTGCCTGTCTTCTGTCTCCCTGGAGGAAGGATCCATCCTGGCTTGGTAAACAAATCCCGGAAGCAGTCGTGTTGATCCGCTGCTGCTGCTACAGCCTCCATTTTTCTGTGCGGAACCGAGCAGAGACAAAGGTTTGGAAGTGGCTTTTGACGCAGCCCTGCTGCTCTCTCCATCCCTCTCTTTCTTCTCCTCCTCTTCCTCGTTCTGTCCCACATCCTCCTCCTCCGTCTTGTCTCGCTGCTCTGTTGAGGTGTTTGAGGTCCGGGCGGCTTCTTCCTGAGAGTCTTGAGGTAGATCCTGGGGGACTTTGGGGCAACTAAAGTGACTCTTGGCCTCTTCAGCTTGCAGCTCGTGTAGACGCTGAATCATGATGGGTACCTTCAGGTTCAGAGGAAACAGAATTAGTTTCAAATCCAGTTTCAGAGCGGATGGTGTTCATGTGTTAACAGCATCTTCTAAAGTTTGTTACAGAGAAATGAACTAGAGAGAAAATCTGTCAATAGCCAAGAATATATGCTTTTTAAACTATAATTATATATTGAAGTCTGCTGAAATAAATAAAACTAACAAAAAAGTACTGCCAAACATCACATTGTACATTCGCAGTAAAAGACTCCTTGATGTTCAAGAAAACCAGAATCTGTTAGAATTTAAAGAACAAAGCTGAGGATGAATCAACATCTAATGAACAAGCAGAAGAGTCGAGAACTTCTGAAATATTTATTTGCAATATAAGGTGAGGAATATAAAGGCGTTATTACCTCACTACTTGGTTTATGGGGAGGTAAGATGTATTAATACGCTTTGGCTACAGCCTGTTCCTCACTCAGTTTAACTGAGGATAATATTAAATATCATATCAGAACTTTGACATGAATATCCATTTGAACCTAATGTCATAAACAGAGAAACTTGAGGAGAATCTGGTGAAACGATGAGTATAACGATACAGGGACTGTTCATTATACTGCAACACAGAGCATCACTGCAATAAAAGAGATATTGTGATTTACTTCAATATCATTTTGGGAAATCTGCCATAGTATAAAGAATACAACACTACATGAGAGTTTTCTAGTGTTTTTTATACAATCGAAACATTTATTTAGTTTCAACAACACACTCTTAGCACAAATCTCTGCTTGTAAACCGTTAATTAAAAATTGACACAGCATTTTTGAGAATTGAAAGAGAATCGCAAACCGTAATATCACAATATTTGATATGTGATTATTTTCTTACATCCCTACTCGGCACATCTTTTCCTCAAGACGTCTAAAAGATGTTAGAAACAGACTCTTCATATAACCAGAGCTGTCTTTTAAGACATTCTGGTTAATACAGCCCCTCATTTCTTCACTGTACATTTACTGTATGTCTTACTTATTTTCTATGTATATATATTATATAACTAACTGACTGTAGCTATAGACGTGAGTGAGACCCACCAGTTGAATGTTCTGTTCTCGGTAGCTGGCTGCTACTTCCTGGTTGCTCATGGCTACGGCCAACAGTCCCGTGGCGAAGACGCACAGCGGTCGCTCTGCTTCCCGAGCCCAGCTGAACAACTTCTCAATCAGTCCCTCCTGTTACACACACACACACACAACACACACCTGGTGATTTTATTCCATAAATAAGACAGCAAGTTTCCCAATGTTACCATTATTACTATGAATTATTTTTCTTTTCATTGTACAGTATTATTGCTCATCAATAATAAAAGATAAAAGTACAGACCACTGCGCTCAACCTAAACACACTTAAAATTGAAACCACAAAAAGAAGGTTCCCTCATCCAGATCTTTAACAGAACTGGTCTGAAATAATTATACCAACTAACAAAGCTTTGTTTAAATATTAATTAGCTAGAAAAAGCTTTTAGTTTATAGCAAAACAAACAAACAAAAAACTTGTCTCCTGAGGTTTTACCTTGCCTTGGAAGATGACGGAGGCCTCCAGGCCCGGCATGATGTTCTGGAGCAGACGGCAGGCTGCTGTGTTGAGGCTCAGCTCTCTGCTTGTCATTATATACGTGTCCAACATCTGCAAAACACACAAATAAATCTGATGAGACAATCCTTTGGTAGCAGCTCTAGCTTCCTTTATTATTGTTATCCAAGGTTAAGATTTGGCTTGTTTATTTAATCGTCATATTTTTACAATCTGGATTTGTGTTTTTTGGATGAATGAAGAGGAACAAAACTCAGTCTGATGAGATATATCTTTTTAATGGCTTCATTAACCTTGTTATGTAAATATGATTAAATCTGATGACTGTGCTGTGTAATGAATGGAAACAATTCAGAAATCAAAACTGTGTTTTCGGTTTAACTGTCTATGTACAAAACAACATATCTGATGACATGTTGCTGGACACTGGGAACAGTTTTCACAGACTCACTTTTAGAGGTCGACTGATACATCAGCTGATATTTGATTTTTTTTTATATATCTGCATCACCCAATAAATCCTTCCATGTGGCCAATACACAGACTACAAACTCCACATGGCTAATTTACATAAGCACATGGTTAATTAGCATAGCATGCTAAACACACATTAAGGACATATCACATACATACTGATAGCACAAATCCAAAAAATGTTATTAGCCAAACATATGAATCAAACAGTGGTTTAACACATTTCAACACAGCTGACATACCAGTAACGTCTCCGCTGTTAGCTACACTAATGAGGCATCCCCTGCTTATTTCAGTGTTTTGTTTGTTTTTTTTGTATATGTTTCACCGAAATTAAAAAGGCTGCACTAAATGCTACCTCAACTGTTTAATTTTATTATTTATTAAATATTTATGCATAATAAATCTATAAAAATATAATAATCATTTAGTTTCACCCATTTACTGCATTTCTCATTTACTGTAATTACATGTATCATATCGGCCTATTATCAGCCTATCGGCCAGATTGATTTCTCAATATCAGCATCTGCATCTGCCATTAAAAATCCCATACTGGTCAACCTCTAGTCACTTTTACTAAATAATTAATGAAGGAAATAATCACCATTTAAATCTAAAACAATTAAAGAATTCAATATTAGTAATTAAATAATACATTTCAGTTATCAACTAAATTAGCAGCAGTCCTCACCGCATTAGTGAAGTCGTCGTTCATATAGAGCATGTTCAGGAGCCGTCCCAGCATGCAGTCCGGATCCGCTCGTCCTGCGGTTGGACAGAAGTTACAAACTCAACAACTGATCATGAATGAAACCTTCAGGTCGGCTCAGAAAACTCTGCTTCACACATTTATGCAGTAAAATGCTGAAAGACGATGAGCAGTTTGATCATTAATCCAGTTACTTAATCAGGTTTACAAATACTGTGCTGAGAGACAAGAGCTGGGATTGTTGGTCATAACCTGAATTTGTAGAGAGAGGGTCCTGCAGTTGGTGTATTACATGAGCATGCAAATACATGTTAAACTAAGGACACCACCATGTTATCCCCATTCCTCTATTAGGATATTACAGTTGTTGACCTTTTGTGTAAAGGCCACTGGGAAAACTCCCAGTACACATCATTGATTATAAATAAATTAGTAATTTCATTATGTTTTTATATGGAAATGTTGATACTTTTTCTATTGGATTGGATTGAAGACAGGTCATTATTAAAAACATGTAATGATATATTGTGCTACTAACACACACACACACACACACACACACACACATAAGAACAGTCATAAAAACCTGGGTGACGGTCATCAAACGGATCAGGGTCTGCTTTGTGATACTCTCCCGTCTCCCGTTCAATCAGCTCAGATATCCTGCAGAAAGCACAGAGAGATGAGACGCTGGCACCTCACTGATAGACAGATGTTCTGAGGTGAAAACCACTGCTCACTTGTTAAGGATGGACACCAGCTGCTCTGTGGGGCCCCGCTGAGCTTCTTCCCATTCGTCGAGTAGCGCGGCGAGATCTGCCTTGGCGTCGACGGCCACGGCTACG